>JAAGNO010027709.1:38258-59235 GCA_033439905.1 Ceryle rudis
CCCAAAACAAACAAACACAAAACAAAACAAAAAACCCAAAACAAACAAACAAACAAGAAATCCCTGAAATGAATGTCATGTGCCATTTGCGCAAAAAATCCCCATCCTACAGAAGTAAACTGATCAGCTTTGTCACGATAATACACAAGGACAAAAGGAATTGTTGCTTTCTGATACTACAAGAAATGACACTTGTACGTAAGTATCCTGATCAGGGTAAGGTTAGGATTTTTTACCAAGTTGTTCTAATGCTACAGCAGAGGAGGATCTTCCCAGAGTACTCTCTAGAGTGTACCTGTTTCCTCAGGAAAGCAAGGTTTAGATAGTTTTGATTTAAGCACTGTTTCACAATGTGTCTTCAACTGCATAAATATTCACAGAGAAAGAAGAAAATACCATTGCCAGGGTAGATTTTGCCCTCCATAAGTGCTTCAATATTGTCACATTAATATTCTCTTTGCCTCTCTTAAAGACACATTCTACATAATTTTATAATCCATCGGACTATTATCCTTCACTCACGCCCCTCACAACATGTCTGAACCCAGCAGCCAGAATCAAGTGAATTTATCAGATATGTGGATTTTTTTCAAACCGGTATCTGGGAGAAGGAAAGAAGCTCAATCTATTGCTCCTATGCAGGAGAAGCAAGTGGAGCACAGATATATATTCTATACAACAGCTTTCCAAGCACTATCAATCAAAGCAGGTTGAGTTTTAAACCTGCCCTTTATACATTTCCCAACATCGCCTTCCTTTGCATAAGAATTCACCTTTGCTCAGCTCTTCAGCTCTCGGTGGTCCCTGCAGCTTTGCTCTTCTGTTCATCATCTCCTCCCCCTTCCCCTTAAGTGGCCTCTTACTTATATCAAGTTACCACTAACTTCAGCCACAGAGGAGAAGAAATTATGCATTAGCCATATAGTTATGAGACTACAGAGCAGCCTAGGAAATGTCCAAGTGTCTGTCTGCAGGCAAAACCCAAGCCACAGGATTACTAAGTGTACTTCAGGCATAAGAGGTTCCTCTGACTTTTCTTACCCTGTGCAATAAAAAGTACTGGTATGCAAGAATGATCCACAAATACCACTTGAAGCAGCTTGTCCACATCAGTATTTAACACCAGTAATCTGCAGTGACTTCACTGTTTTTTATAGCATCTTATAATCACTAGATATAATACTGATGATACTAAACCAGTGCTGAAGTCTCAACAGAAAGCAATCTGCAATAGGAAGGGGATTATGTTCAGTCTCAACAGCTACCAAGTGAAAACAATTAAACACCCCATGCTGCCTAAAGGAAATAAATCACAAAACCATTTTGAAGGATGCTGTGTCAGATCAACCAAGAAGAGACAGAAAAATCTCGAAAACAGTCTCAGTTTCAGTGATGCAGATGATGTTTCTGTTCACTCTAATCAGCTGCAGACACATAATTGATACAAATATTGATCCGAGTCTGAAGGACACTCTTTCCATTGTGCCAGCGTAATGGGTTATCAAAGCACTTGGCTGCAGGGCTCAGGGACACTGATTGGTAATGACAGCTCTTGCGGTTGCTCTGTAGCACAAGGACAGTCAGCAGCACAGAAATGAACTGCCTTATTAAAGATACATCAACTAAACTAAAATAGTTAATTTTTTCCATCATGAGAAGGGTATATTTTTATAGTACTGCATCTACTAAGTACTTTAATAGAAGTCTGTATCTAGAAAAAGATATAAACCAACCCAATTTCTTCCCTATTACATGGAATAGTGTCAATTTTACCTGGTGTGTATCTAACACAGAATGCTACTATGAAAAATATTTAATAGGAATGCTGTTTTGCACTGAAATTATCCTGATTCTCATTTCCACAAACACTGCAGCAATTATTCCAAGAGATTAGAAGGGGAATAGTCACATAATGTATTTTCCAGAGCTCGTGGAAACATTCAGGTCTCTTTTGGTCTTGTCATTGTAGAAAGCAGGTAGTGACAACAGTGATCTCCAGAAGCTAAAACACATCATTTTCTAGTCTTTTAAATTTAAACTTGGGAAGAGAGATCTCATTTTTTTTGATACTGCCTTTCAGAGATTTGGACATTTCACATGCACACAAGCACACAACTGCCTTGTCTCTTTTTTTTTTTTTCCCTGCCCGTGTTTTTAATCGGTTTGGGTATCTTCTGGTTTCTTTTTCAGTTGGGTTTTATTTTCTATTTGAATGAATATGGTTCAGGAGGCAGGGGTGTTCTAGGTCACAAAAAGGTATTCACTGAGAGACCTGTCTTACCTGCTCTGACAGAGAATTACATACTCCCTTGCTGAAAAGCCTGCTTTCTTCATTCAATTTTTGAATACCAGATCTAGCTCCATGCTCCAGTTCTCATCTATATGTTGCCAGTTCCAGTAAGTGACATCAGGACAGGCAGCTTGCCTTTTGTCACACTGGCTGGGTATTTGGTGAGCATACCCAGTACAGCATTCAGCAACAGTCAGCATACAATGCTGGCACTTAGAAGCAGAACCTGCTATCACACCAGGGTGGACGTTCGTGCTTCTGTACTAATGTTCAAATAGGAAAAACAGGTAACAGCAGTGCATTGATTTATACTTCAAAGATGATTAAAACCAATTATGTAGAAGAATCCCATTCGCACAGCTTCCGGACACCTTAAATCCACAGCATTGTACAGTTAACTGCTTCCAGATTTCCTGGGTTTAATGGTAATAATTATCAGCCAAGTTAATATTCAACCTTCTCACATTGTCCAAGATGCTTAGAATTTCCTATTACTTATGGCAAGAGAGGGAGAAGAAAATCAATCTCCAGTTATTATATTGCACCTGATGTAATTTATCCCAGAGACAGGCATACTGGGCAAAGAGTCACTTAAGGAAACTGCACTATTTACACAGAAAATACTAAGATATTAACACAGGAGGATATTGTCACTTTTGGAACAGCTACCCAACCCATTCCACAAAAAACGCCTGAGAAGTCTGCAAACACGCATTTTTGGCACATGGGAAAGCATAACTCGGGACAACCCAAGCATTAAGCCCAAACTCTATTCTACCACAGGAGCACAGCCTTTTTTTTATGGCAGTAAACAGCCTGAAAATACACAGGTGTTTACATAAGTCATACCTAGGTGTAGAAATCCTAACAGCAAACCTTAAATATTATTCTACCAGGGATTTAAAACAACTTCTCGGTTTCCTGTTATTTGCCCCATTTTTACCTTGTGAAGCTATTCTCTATTTGCTTTAACCAACTTTAACCTCAGACCCATCACCAAATTCTCCCAACATTTTTTCCAACAGGGACTTAAGTGACTCGCTTTCAAATTAGACTCGCATCTCACCCCCGTATTCTGGTCAGGCAATCAATAAGGAAATAAACAGCAACAGTGATTGGAACTTCTTAAAGCAGTAAGGACTACCCCCACTGTATCCACCTCCAATCTATCTTTGTTAAGGTAACAATTGATCTGCTTTTGATATGGAGGCTGAAAATTATTTTAGATTATGCAGTAACACCATATTAACAGCTGATGCCTGACGTTAGTGCCACAAAAAGCACGCTAAAACATGGGTGGGGCTCACATTACGTATTAGTAATGCAAAAGTAAAATCTTTGGACAGACTCAGCAATTAGTATAACACCAAGTACCACACAAAAGAAAATCACAGTTAAAATGGTTAAACTATGTTTTTAATGTAAGTTTATAGTACCAGAAGACAGTTACGGCACCCAGACGACCTTTGCTCAGTCTCATAATGAGGTCATATTAACAACAGTAGTACAGCACTTCAATGCGTGCGGTCTCAGATAAAATTCCATTTTAAGCTTCACATTGGCTGAACAACTTAGTACTAAACCGGGCAGAGTAAGGAACTGGAGAGTAAGGGAGCTGGGATGTGACGTTCAGCACGGGGCAACATGCATTCTCTTTGGGAACAACGTGCTGGTTTTCAACATTATCACTCCCATCTCTTTCTGAAATGACAGGGCAGTACTGGCTGTAGATCTGGAGAACTCAAGTGCTATCTTAGCATTTTGGAAAGCGTCCTTTTGATAAAATTTGCAAGCAAACTGACAGGCCTACAACTGCCATAAAATGCAACCTTTACCACTTGAGGGTTTAGCACTAACTGAAAAACACTTGCCTGACTGCCAGAGCACTAAGAAGAGCAGTTAGAACATAGTCCTCATGATAAAACCCTAACTGCCAACAATCAAACCCCACCTTCCACCTAGTTATTACCAGGCCAGCCCAAATGGGCTAACCATCCAAATGCAGATCCTTTGGGGCAGAATTCAGCTGCCTAAGTGCCTAACACCAGAATGACAATTGGGCTGCCTCAGGGCATCCAGTCTGCCTCCACCCACCACTCTAGAAGGGCATTGTCTTCTCCACATCTTGTATCATACCTACCAGGCTTGTAGAAATGTGTCAGATACCTATGGGCAGCTAAAACAGCACTAGGAAAAACCGGGGGGTTTGGTTTTGTTGTTTGATTCCCCACTAAAAGTCCATCCTCCTTATCTACATCCAAGCCAAGCGTATGTAACGGCACTAGAGCACAGTGCTTCACTATATCTGCCCCAACTCTTTGGTAACATCTAGTTACCCACAGAGTTCTACCCGTTTTCCTTGCAACACTGTCACAGCTCCTGACAGCGGTCAGCAGAAAGAAGTCCAGCTCCCCAGAAATCACAGTGAATCATCCCGTTCATCAGCCGGCCATGGAAAGAATTTTTACTTACTTTTGATACTTTCTTCTTCGAGCCATCAGTACTTTCTGCTTCTTCATGTTCCTTAACACCTTGGGTAAGATTTGTGTAGTTGACCAACTTGCCAAGCAGAGATGACACTTTTGGTCGTATATCAAGTTCTTCCTGTGGAAAACAATTAGTCAGCTTCTGCAATTCACAGCATTTATGAAGAGTGGCTGGGGTCACGCCTTCCTTGGCACCCCTGAGTCTGGCAGGGAGTAACAGAATATTTCACTGTGCCTGAACCACTGATGAGAGGATTTAATTTTGTGAGCAGAGGGCAACTCTGACAGGAAAAGGCTATACCAACTGAATGCAGCTTTTTCCTTACACACAGAAATGCATGAATTGCAGCAATAAAGAAGTCTGAGCCTTGGGACCATAAGAAAATGAACTTGTACCTTGCTTGTATCTCTAATGTCAGCTTACATCAACAGATAGATTTCTAAAAAGGTCGAGTTGCCAAACAAATCAGAGATTTAGCGATTAAACTCTGGTCATTGCAGGCATGCATGCACTCTGATAATTTTATTACACTCTTCAAGCTGTGTCATCTAATTCATGTGGATCTTGATAAAAATCCCCAAAGCCTTACACGTCTAAGTGCACAGTAAGTAACGCACGGTAAAGAGCAACAACTTTCTACAAGGGAAATAAAAACTGATTAAGAAAGATTTCACCGTCTGGACTTTTATCATATCTTCACCTATCATCACAAACAGTTTCTGGAAGGATCGGGAGCATTATGTGCTTTGTACCTGGTGCAGAAACTGACCCCAAACAACTAAACAGATGCCATCAGCCAAGCACCATTTTTCTTACTCCTTCCTCTAATCTGATCTCATGTGCACATCCTTAACAACCTGATTTTAATTCCCTAGGGAAAAATGTTGAGGCAACAGATGCTTCCTGTTGAGCAGAGCAGCGTGGCCTTTGGGATGCACCTCCCTCTCTTTATTACCACAGAGAGCCTGCAGTCCTGGTGCGGTACCGTGGTAGTGATTAAGAAAAAAGCAGGCATGTGACTAGCAGCAGCCACACCACAAATGGCCAACTCTCCATTACCTACAAGTGATTTATTCTGATCACAGACTTCTCATGCCTTGGAGGGAAGAGACACCACAGCTGGGAGCATGCTTCAAAGTCTTTTAGCTCAAGCATGCTGCCTGCAAACATGGTCGTAGCACTTCCACAGTGGGCTCCTATCTAGCAGCAGGTTGGTTATGCTTGGCCAAGCTCTATGCCACGGAGCTGAACTCTGCAGGCACCAACCCGGCAGGGTGCGGAGCCAGCTCGGGCTGCCCCACACCAAGCTCCCAGAACAGGAACTGGGGGTACATGTTGCCAGTCTTGCTGTGAAGATGTAACTCAGAAGCCCAGTTGGAAATTAGCTGCAGAGCTGTGAAGACTTTGCACCACTCCCCAGTACCCGAGCTTCTGAAAACATTTTTTTAGAAACTTGTTTTTAGTGAACCATGCTATATTTGCATTTAAGTACCAGTACCAGTGAGGACGTGAAGGAGGATTCTACAGGAATTAGTGTCGCTCCAACTGGCCACCTGCATGAGAGTCTGGTCCTCCTTACTTTCACATGGAAACAGTCATACCTCTCTACCTCACAGTCCTGAGTGGTTGTAATAGCTGAGCTTTTCTTTCACACAGGTTATCTCTGCCTACTGGTACCTCGAGCAACAGATGGGACACCCAGAAGAACGCACATCGGGGAGAAATCCGTATTACTGATATACTGCAGCTGTAATACAGGTTACCCAGGCTAATGTGAGCACTTGAATTTAGGCACTGTCCAACAGAATAATATGGTCCTTCTGAACACAGTAAATCCTACCCATTTTCCCCACAGATTAGCCTAGAGTGCCACAGCTTCTCTGTTTAAATTATTCAGGTCACCTCCGGTGCCCTTACATTTCACTGCTTTGTAGACATACCCCTAAACACACCTGTGGTTTTCAGATCAAGCAGAGAGTTAGGTACCAACCCACTGCCTGGAACTTCGCAATGCTCTGTCTTCCAATGAACACAATGTGCTCAACCCCTCTCACTTTGGAAGATCACAAATGACATTAGAACTATGAAAAACAGTTAGAAATTACCTCAAACAAGGCCAGGTTTCTGTCATAGTAATCACCTCCCTTGCCAGCTTCTGAATTGTTCAGGAAAGGACTGTTTTCTTTATGGTTCCCATGACCTGCAAAGAAAAAAAGAAGCAGGTTTTGATAAAAGCAGAAAGACAAGATATCCCAAGGAAACTCTGTAACCTTAACACATTAAATGTTTCTTTTTAATATCTAAATTATGCAATGTTATTAATATCAGCAGTGTTACTCTCAAGGTAGAGGTTTGTTTTTTCTTTCTATTTCTACTCTGTTTTCATTATAATATAATAAAAGCTCAACCTCAAAGTAAATTTCCAAGTAGGGTCACAGCTACACCACTATCTGCACCTTTATTTTCTAATGTTCCCTTTTGTAATTATGCCTTCTATAGAACAGTGACAAGTAACAAAGCAGTTCTTGTGCACTTCAAAATCATTACTGATGAGAAGAGCAACTTCCGAGTACTATGTCCAAAGAAATTAGGTAGATCTAGTAAGACTGAACAACTCAAAGACTAGATTCTGCTATTATGATACAGGTAAATATCAGCCAAAGCCCCCCACAAGGTGGTTTTTTGTTATCGTTTAGTTTTTCTAATGCCACTTATCCTAGACATCAAAAGTGCTCACTTCGTGATGCCTTTACCCTTACCGTGTGTTGAATAATCAGGCTGTCTATTCTTCAGACTCCTCTTACACTTCTAGGTTAACACTGAACATCAGGCACGGTAAAAGCAAAGCATTCACACGTGCAAAAAAAACCCCACAATATAATATGGAAGATCAGTAGAGCTTCTTGTAACAATAGTAAGTTTGTTTGGTTTTAGGTTTTGGTTTTTTGGTTTTTTTTAAAAAAAGGTAAGAGCTTTGGAGAAAAAAAAAATAAATTGATTCCAGTATTCAAAAGTTCTCAGACTTGTGGCTCCCCATTACACTGCTTGACAAACAAGAATTCCTTTCTTTTTTGCCTACAACTCTTCACTCCCTGCTCTTTCAGCCAATACAAACTCAAGAGATTTCCAAGAGTATCTCCTTAAGAAAAGATCAATCCAAGGAATACTTTTTTTTTTTTTCTATTTTCAAGAAATGTAACCACTAAAGAAATTGAAAATGAAAGAAAAATCTTGTTATCTCAACTGAAAATACTGCTAGTTAAAGAATACTGTACAATGAAAACAAAAAGCAGGCGATTAAACAGCTGGGTTTTTTGGGCATATATTTGCAATGATGAAGGTAATCAACAAAGCTACACTCATTTATTTGAATGTAATTCAAGTGAATCTATCCCTACATTTTGAAATTGGAATCAACATACAAACTGAATTTAAGAGGCCAACAGAAGACTGCTCCCCTGCACAGAGGTATCAGCATATACCACACTGATACAAAACTAATTGCTACAAGCGAAAAACTATGAGAAAGTTCAGTACTGTTCTTACTGAGAGGAAGGGATGTATGGAAAGATGCACATTTGCTCGACATTGCTCACAGATGCTTTCAACAAAACTGTTGGAAAAACAGTATTCATGAAAACCACGTCTTTTTAAGCTTCTGGAAGTCATTAGCTGACCAAGTGTATCTGTAGATAGCAATCTGCTGTGTTTACATACCTACCGTTTCTCTCACAGCTCTGACAGCCAACACCAAAGCATTAATTAGCAGCTGCCTTCTACAAGCGGGCTCACCTTATTTGCTGATCCCACCTGCGCGTAACAGATGTTCACACTGCTGTATGTTGTAGAATTTTTTTGCATGGCTAGACAAATATCAGTAAGCTTAGCAACAGAGCATCAAAAGTTTATCAACTCTAGCAAAGGCAAATATTTACTAAAAAAAAAATAATCTACAAAAGCTACTTGCTTGCTTTATTTGTTCTGTGTATACAGGCAAAAGAAGCACCCATGAGACATTTTGTTGCAGTACCCACTGTAAGCAGTGCTGCAGCCCACTCTATTCTATTGCAGTTGAAGCACATTTGCGATTTTTGCTGAGGAAATGTAATAATCCGCCAAACAGGTTTTAGTCAATAAATTGGACACAAGTGTAAATGACAGCGACAACATTCACAGAAATACCATCTGATTGATTCTTCAAGACTTTGGTCCGTGAAGTACGACCTCTACATTACACTTAGCAAACACAACGAGGTCATGAGTAACCTGAAATCAGATCAGTTCTTTGCTTTCCTACTTTTCCTTGTTTTTCCATCAGCAACCTTACCTTACAGATGCAGCTTACCACTGTCTCAAAAAAGCATAATGGGTGTTCACTTACTTGCAATGCTTACAGAAACTCACCCATCTTACGTGTAAAAAAAAAAAAAAAAAAAAAAATCACACTGTTGCCAAGATAACATAAACATACAATCTCAGATTTTTATATAAGATGGCAATTGTTTTGCTCTTTCGAAACATCAAGCCTCTCATTACTGTCATCAATATAACCTATGCTTCGTTAAGAAAGATTGCTTCATGCTATCTCTCTAAGCCTCACAAAGACTAGGGACTCAAGATAAATCTTCAAGTTAACTGACATTATTTCTTAGATGTACCTCCATTTTACCTCCAGTAATTTTTTCACAATTGGTCTCTTCAGAAGCTCTCTCTCTCTCTCTCTCTCTCTAAAAGAGCTTCCAGCTCCTCCCTCATTGTCAATCTGCATTTTCAAGCATCACCCAGTTCTTTCCCATTAGAGTCCCTCTGAATTTGACTCCTTTGTGTGCTTGCTTTACATCTTCCTGCACACAGGAAGCCCAAACAAAGCAAACTGAAATTAAGAAACCCCCCCCCAAAAAAACAGTAGAACTAGTGATTGGAAATAGAGTACTGTTCTTCCAAGTGCTAAGGAACATTTTTCTCTTGATGGAAATGTTCAGGTGGTAGAGGAACACATCTGGCTTTTTACCACATTCGCAGTACTAGCTCCATTCCTGAAAGTATACACAGATTATGAACTACTGCAGACAATGCATTAAATAAAAGGGAACTTTCAAACTGCATCATTCTACTAATCAAATGAAGTACCACATTAAACACTCTCTCTCAAACACTGTACACTTTCAATGTGAAGTTTATATTCAAGTTCTTTACAATGACATCTTATTTTAAATTGATCAGCATGTAGAACTGGGAACTGCTGAGATCTGTGCCAATTCAAGAAGAGTAGTACATTTACAGATAATTAAATGGTTGCCAAAAATCACTGTCACCACAGTTCTACATTCAGTGCAATCTCTACTTTTCAGACGTGTCCTAAATCACAGTATCTACAAGTTCATGTTATTTCCTCTCTTTCCATATTCTGTTTCCAATTTCACAAGTAAAACCTATGGCAGATGATCATTTCTTCAACAAGAACCACAAGAATACTTTAAGGAAACAACAGATTGCAGCACAGTATGTAACACTAACTGCAATAAAATATTTGTTTACTATATTCCGTCTGTCAACGAGCAATACCAGCAGCTTCAAAAAAACTTACTTGCATGGGAAGAGCTTGTTATCTCCATCAGTTTTGGAAGAGAGCGGAGGTGACCTCGGAAAGCTACTCCGGGGAATTCTTGCCCCAGCTTCACATGAGGACAGTTTACTTTCTGAAGCATGAAGTCTCCTGGGCAAGGCCCATCTTGTGACATGCGTACAGTTTTCCTCATTCTTAGTTATCAAGTCTTTGGTCTTGGACAGGAGCTATGTGGTGTTAATTTTCATCATGCAAGATTGCTTTGCAAAGAACATTTCTTAAAGAGGGAGCTATATACTCTGCAACAGAGAATAATTTATTTGCCTTAGTGCCTAATGAATCTCAATTTTTGAGGCAGGCAAACTATAGTCCAAGTAGGTTAATGTTTCCTCCTCACTTGTTTTGTTGCTTCGGTCAAGGCATTTTATTTCTGACTGCTACCAGTTCTCTTCCAAACCAAATGATTCTATTTGCAGCCACCACTACAACTAGACAGATTATTTAAGTATCTCTGTTCCCTGAACTTTTTAGAGCTCCCCTACTCAGGTATGGACCCAAGTCTGTAGAACAAAGTTCCACATTGTGTGGATCACCTGAGTTTCATAAAATATCAAAGATGGTCCATGGAACAAAACCTAAAAATCCTAAATGTGCATACTCCCATGCAGGCAAACACACAGGCCTGGAAGATAAAATAAAAGCAACAAATGGATCTCCAAAATTCTGCATTTTATCTCATTACCAAGAAAACACAAAGTGGCAAAACTGCAGCAGATATTTTACTGACCTTTTTTTTTATTTTATTTTTTATTAGCAAGGACAATATAAACCTTTTGGAGAACAAAACAAATAGAGAGAGAAAAAGAAGAAGATTAAGAATACAGAGTGTGCACATTTCTGCTTTTCTCAGCAAGGGGATTAGGAGAGAAAGAGTTTCACTTCTTGAGCACGTCAAGTGCAAGTCTTGTGCAAGCCATTGTGTTTTCATTAGTAATTGAGTGATGAAAAACAGAATTTAGAGAGAATTACAGACAGAACACATACATGAAAGTAACTATAAGAAAGACAGATTAGTGACGATAATGAAAGCTGAACAATTAGGCATAGTTAGACTATCGTGAAGAAAGACCAGGAAGCTTCACAGTGATGAAGTGTCTACTCAGACTACTGAAATAATCACACCTCTAGAAAGTGATGGGGGGTTGCATAACTTGACCTGTTGATGTTTTATTCTCCTCTACCGTCAGTGTCTTAACTCCCCTAGAGACAACCACCACTCCCCTACTTCATCATGTTCAGTTAAATAACTGAAAATTATTACAACTTAAAACAATTAAAGATCTTGCCATTCGGACACAACTAACTCGGAGACACTCACATCCTTCTTACGGAGGCTCTATCTACCTGACAAGCTATGGCATGCTGAAGGCACAGATAGACATAGTCTGACTAGCTTTAGTCTAGCCAGCACATGTAACAGGAGAAATGAAAAATACCATAATGCTAATTAAGCTGAAGTAAAGCTTAAAACATTAAAAAAAAAAAAAATCCAAGGGGGATGTACTTCAGTAACAAAAGTAGCTTTTGCCACTTTACTTTTACAAGCGTATGTATCAGCTAATTGAATGCAAGATGGCAGAGGCACATACATCATGCTCAAGGTATCTCTAGAGGGACACAACAAATCTCAGACATGCTTTGCTAGTCTGGAAATCTGGACAAAGCTCCAGATACAGCTGTGACTGGTGACGATGGAATGCAGAGTTGCGAGAATCTCCCCCGCTTGAAATATCAAAAGCTAAATCTTAACTGAGGGGCTGTATTTCTTCAAAGAATTGCAGTGAGAATCAAAGTACAAATCAGTCAGAACTGAAATATTTGGCAAGGAAAGAAACCTGTTGGTTTATTTACCTCTTTATACCTGACAAACAGCAGATATTTACTAGAAAACCATCTGAAAGGACAGCCCAGCGCTCCTCCCCTCAATGTAATTTAATATCTGGAGCACCGTAAGAGCTAATATTCCACCTGTAATTGTACTACGTTTGTACAGACTCCTTTGTGCATGCCACTCTAAAAAAACCTAATACTAATGAAACAGACTGTATAGTAGCCAAGACTTTTTCCTGACATTCAGACACTATTTTACAAGCATCACTGGCCACAAAGCCTGTGATGGCTAGGAACATAAAAAGAACCACTTTCACGCACAGAGAACATTATTTAATTGTTAATTTTTTTTTTTTTTATGTTCCATCTAGAAATTACACTGGAATCTAAGATTATAAATCAGAGGTGATACCAAGCAATTGGTGTGGGCTTCTTTAACCTAATCTCAGCTACCTAAACAGCAGGCAGTTATATTCAACACAACAAGTAAACTCACTCTGTACTCAGGAAGAGATGGCTTAATTATGTGATCCCTGGAATGTCTCTCTTGTATACCCATCTTTACATTCTGCAAACTACCTCTAAAGAGGGCCTAATTTAAATTAAAAAACCTAATTTATAGATGGGTTACAGTACGCAAAATTTATCCCACTTTAGAAAGCAAGTTAGTTCTGTTACAATTTATGCTTTTCCAGATTTTCATGTGTCAGGATCTTCTGCAGATTTCTACACAACTGGTAATTAGACCAGAATTCAGTTTGATTTTTTGACCACAAAACCAAAATAGGTTTGCTACACTTACTGTTTGTTCTCACAAGACCTAGAAACAAATGAATACATCCAAGATAGGTATTATACAGGAAAAAACAGGAACAGTGGGATTGCTGCAAAGATATTATTTTCAGGTAGAATATTTCTTCCTTGCATAATCTGGTAATTTTGTTAGTCACAAGTTTATTTTTGAAGACATTTATTTGTTCACAGCATTAAGGCTAAAATTTTTATATGAAAAAAAGTCCATGTCCATTTTTATTGCACTTTGGGGTTTTGGCTTGCTTCTGCAAAAGAAAATGTTTTAACACAATTCTTGAGAAAGCACATTCCAAGTATTAACAAAAATGCTACTTTCCCAAGCATTTGCATTGGGAAAAAAACTTTGTTCCTTCCAAAAGGCTGTGCTATGTTGAACAGCATCCTTTTCATTGTCCACTAGCAGCAAAGTTTTGCAGAACTAAGTATTGCTGAAAACCAGAAAATGCGAACAGGTTTCTTAGCTATCACTAGTTAATGCCAGTTCACTTACAACCTTGGGCTACCAGGTCTTTTTCACTGGAGATGGTAGAAAACATGAGCTGTAAATTCCAAGTTGACCTACATTTTATGAAAATAACGGCACAATTTGCACTAGGTAACAACCCATGCAACAATAAGGCTGTATGAGAGGAAAGAATAGCAGCATGAAAGGACAGATCTTTACCTGGATAGCTTTTAGGGAGCAAAGAGATCCTCTGTACTTTAAAACCAGGCTCCAACTATCAGTTACACTGACAACACTGAACTCGCACATGCCAGACCCAGACACACACTTCCATCAGAAACTATAGCTTGGAAGGCCAAACTACTGACATTCATGGGTATTTTAAGAAAGTAACATGTTCATTCACCATTTTAAGACTAATACAGAATAACATCATTTATTTCACTGTTAAATTGACACTGTCATCAAAGTTTTGACATTAGTGAATTTGACTAAATGAAGTAAAGGTGTGCTTGTTAATATTCATTATGCACTACACTGCAGATATCATGTACATATTTATAATCAGCCACAGCTTTGGTGTCCACAAAAGTGGCACAAAGTGCAGTTTTACCAAAAAGTAAATTAAAAAGCTGTCTTGTGGATAATATATTACTTCCTCTGAAGTAGGCTGCATTTGTATTCTGCATGGAAGAAACGGCCAAAAGTTTCCCAGACAACAACCTATGCAACAGTTAGGTAGTTCCAGAGTACAGAATTAAGTGTACAGTTAAGCACAGACCTTTGACTTGTCCCCAGATAAACAGATGTGAAAGTGAAGCTACTATCAGACTTCTCCCGTACTTTGCAAAACTAGATTAGAGAACAGCTTTACCAAGTTGACTAAAACTACACAACTCACAGGATTTAGCAATTTAGTAACCCTGTGTTTCAGAAAACACAATGATTTCAGTCCTCGGTTAAGATACACTGATAGTTTCAAAACACTGTAATACTTTGTAGATACTAATATCAGCATGAAGTACTTACCCTTCAGCAATAGTTCTCTGCCATTTTCAGTAATTTGGTTTACCATTATTCTTCTTTCTGCTCTTAGTACATTTTTTAATACATGCTTTCTCTTTGAAGTCCAGAAGATTGGACAAGTTTAATAATATTGTGTTCCCAGAACAACTTTTTTCCACCTCCTCTGACAAACCGACTGCTGGTTGCAGTGCTGAATGGGACTGCTCTCTTTCAGGAGGCAAAAGGGTTTCTTACAGACAGCTAAACCAACACCACTATAATCCTGGCATTATAATCCTTTCAACTCTGAGAAAATAGACAAATGTCAGGATCTTCCTGAAAATGTTATTTGTGAAATCCAAACCCAGCCACATTTAAGAGGCACACTGCCAGCTGTTTGCACACTTATTCAGAAAAGTGTGTGCCACAAATCTGCTGCTTGCCAAGTGTGGAATCTGACAGTGCTTTAAACCTGCTAGTGCCACAAAAAGTATAGCTCTGTGACGTTAGCCCTCCAGGCATTTCAGCTTTCAAAACAGTGATGCATTTCTTTCCATCTTCAATACTTTTTAATATGATTCCCCATTAACAGACGAATCATATGAAAGATCACCAAAAAAAAAGAAAAAAAAAAGAAAAAGAAAAAAGCATCACCATGATGAAATGAAGTTTATATGATGCCTAAGTACATTCTAACAACAACTCTAAGCAGTTTGTAATTACCAGAATCCACTCCATGCTGCTTATTCTTAAGGAGGTCCTCTGGATACCATCACACACCACACTGGGACTTTTCTACATTATAGAGTAGGTGCTACCACCAAGAATGCCTATGTAATTAAAAATGCCAAGTCACTTTTGAAAAAGTGGATTTAGGAACTCACATCACTTAGGAGCTCTCATAATATAATTTGTCATTGCCAGCTGAAAAAAAAAAAAAAAAAACTATAAAAACAACCTTTGTACTTCACTGTAATCCACTTCAGAGGTTCTTTCATGTGGAAAGCCTCCGTATCATTTCTCACGACTATCCTCCCTGAAACTCTGCCCCTTCACATGCATGAAGGCACCTCAGACACAGCACAACCTGTAACAAAATACAGGGAGAAGCATTCTAGCATTTTCCCTGCCTCAGGAAAAGCCTCTTAGCTTGTTGTAAAATGTTCCTTACAGTTTTCTTTCAGAGACAGCAACATACAACTATGAGACATGCATGCATATTGCATACAATATTCAATTCACCTTTCTCTCCAATACCAAATACAGAAAATTGTTTTCAGCCCTACACCTGCTCATGGCTGGGCAGTAAGAAAGATGAGAGAAAAAACAACAAAAAAAAAATCCAAACTCCCAACACCACCACACAGTACACCCCCCCAAGTACTTCAGACATATCTGCTTCTTTCTCCGGCTCAACACATGCTGAAGAAACAACTAACTGTGCAGGCACAAACCATGGAGTGAGAACAAGCAGACAGGAACATATTACCACCAGCTCAAAAATCTTCCTACAGGGAACAAGTGGAAAGAGAGAATAAATGAGCCAGGGTGCTAAATAGCTCCAGACATACAGAAAATAACAGGAAAAGGTGATCTAATTACTTTGAAAATTTCAATGTGTATACATTCTATGCATTACATACCATACAATATACGTTAACAGACATCTACTGTCCATTCTTACAAGACAGTAGAAAGACATCTGTCATCATTTACAGCTTATTATGAAGCCCTGAATGTTTTTTTTTTTAAGTTTTCACTTAACTCATATACGAAGTGCTGAATATCAGATGTTTCTTACATTTGAGAAGTGCTTTGTTTCATGTGAAAACAAATGTGAGATTTCTTTTAACTAAGAGAAAAAAAAAAGAGGAAAAAAAGAAAAAAGTACACAAAAGAGCTAAATTCATATATGTTCCAAGGATGAAGAGCTGACCTTTCAGTGTGAACTGCTACGAACAGCCAAAACTCACTGTAACCTGGGTCATAATACTTAAAGAAAGTACAAGTCAGCATGAGACTTCTCCAAGTAAACGAAGTCACTCCATCCCACTAAACATTTTAGAGGGTGGAGAGAGCTCTGACACTGCACATGATAAGCATGAAAACCAGATATATTGTAATACACATTCATAAAGAGCTCACAGGTTTTCCAAAGTAGCACAAAATCTTTCACACTACGCAACACACAGCACAGACAAAGAAAAAAACCCAGGTATCTGGAGAAGCCGGAGGCTTTTATCATAATTTTACAAAAAAGTTCATGCAAGAGCATCAGAGCAAAATGAGTACAGCAATTATCTTACAGAAACTCTTCAAGGAGCAACAGGCAACATTAGATCATTTGTCTTCGGCTCCGCCAGTCAGGAATTAAATCAAGCACATGCAACAGAATCTAAGTCAGAAGAAACTCTGGGACATAAAAAGGCGAGTTTACTGGTGCTAAACATGCACTTCTACCACAAAGTCCAGAGTATAGCATCTTAAAAGGGCAAAGCCAAAATAGTGAAATTACTCTCTCTGTGTTGCCTTGAATTACAGCTCTAAAGCACCCTGCATGTATGCTAAAAGACATTTGAACACAAGGCAGATATGATCCCCCTGTCTGGTTACACAGCATTGGGCTTTACCACATGTTGCTCAACTGTACTCTCTTCATGTTTGGCTGCAGTGTTCCTGAAATTAATCCCCGACATTGCCACCCCATTCTCTGGAACACACAGCCACATCAAAAGTGAATGGTTTGCATCTGCTTAGGCAAAGTAGTCCAGATATAAGTTGTATCCACATGGGAACTGAATTTTAATAAGGTTGGCAAAGGTTGGCTTGTGATGCTCTAAGAACAGCTGTGCCCTGGAGATCTCGCACCAGTACAGGGTGCAGAACACAAATATGAATCAAGAGAAAGGAAGGGATCCTGTTGGAGGAAGATGGACAACGGGGTATTGCTGTTGAACACTTCACATTGCAGAAATCACAAACTGGACAGTGAAAACCTTAGTAGAAGAAAGCTGAAACTAACTATTCAGGAATAGTAGATTCTTAAACCAAACCTGCAAGACTATTAAAGAACTTCTACCTTTGTCCTTTGCATCAGCTCTGAATACAAATACATAGTACAGCAAGCAACAGTAAAAGTGATGTCAGCTCCATTATTTAGAAGTGGATCAGGAAGGCAAAACTCCTGAATGCAAAGGTAGAAGTCAGAAGAGGAACAGTAATGTGCTGTCCTCCATTAGAGACAGCAGCAGCTATGCTGTCTTCTTGAATTACTCTGAGACTTGACTTAGATCTGACTTCCTACATGGAAATCCAGAAGTGGACTTCGCACACAGTAACTAAGCTTGGGGCTGCTCAGCTTGCAAGCACAGACAGGGCCATAACACAAAGCAGCATTGCAATAGATAATTTTATGAAAAAAAAATTATACTCCAAGGCATATAAATTGGTTTACTGCAGCAATGAGCAATTTAAAAGTATGCAAGAGCAAGTCTCAACAAGTTTGCTCTCCTTAAGAGTTACTCTAACTCAGCAAATGAGCAGCTTCTAATGGCACACCATAAAAATCCTTTATTTCCTTTGACATAGAAGTGAAAGGCAAAACTTTGTATCATCTAAACTGCTTCACAATAAGGAGGTATCTGTAATGACTGAATGTTGTTCTAAATCCCTCCGATAAACAGCAGAAATTGCTGGCTTCTGGTAGAGGATGAAGGCTGGCAATTAGACTGGAGAAGAAGCCCAGAGAGTTTTGTTCTGGTTTAATTAGCTGGAACCTATACATAGTAGAGCATGCCTCTGCCCTA
Source organism: Ceryle rudis (assembly GCA_033439905.1). Classification (NCBI taxonomy): domain Eukaryota; kingdom Metazoa; phylum Chordata; class Aves; order Coraciiformes; family Cerylidae; genus Ceryle; species Ceryle rudis. Next base: position 56,561 of record JAAGNO010027709.1, read on the forward strand.
AACACAGAGCTCTGCATCATCTCTCCTCTCCCAGGATGCTGTTATACAATCTCCACTATAGCTCCCTGTGAGCCAACTTCCAGCATTAGCTTACAGCCTCAACTGTAATTTTCAAATCAATCGATGGATTGCATCCCAATTATGTTACAGACCACATGTCAATCAATGAAAGAGTTGAGCTTCTAGGACAATGCAGGTCACTTGGGCGGAGGGGGGAGAGGGAGCGCATTGAACATTCTGGATTCAAGGGGATGGACATGTGGGACAAACCTCCAGCAAACATTAGGCAAACCCAGAGTCTGAATACCTTTGGAAATGCTGCTTAGCCATGCCCTAAGCAAATGAGCCTCCCAGTATCCTGTCAGAGCACTGTGACCACCAATACAAGGTAGGATGATGGCTGTTCCCTCACCAGTTACCAGCAGTCTCTTCCTTCACCCCTTGCCCCAGATGCCCAGCCCAGCCTGGCACTGGCCTCTCATCTCCTCAGCAAAACACCATTTAATTTACATTTCAAACAAGTCTCAGTCTGCCTCCAGTCAGCAAAGCATAGCCAACTTGGCAAATCTGCCAAGTTATCAACCTTCCCTCTTCATCCATAAACTGAGTCAAAGCTCCTTTTGGGCACTTACAGCTTCATTCTGCACATTAAGCTCCGCCTCTCTGTCCTACAGAGCAGAATGAAGATCAGAAGATGATTAAGAAAGAATTCCTCCAAGCACCTTTAATAGCAACAAAAATTTTTTTTGGGGAAAAAAAAAATGTACTCCCAGAACTGTTCTAACCTATACCTCTGTTGCTCAGGCATGAGCTAAGGCCACTGGAAAGTAAACAGTCTTCTTTTCCAGGCCTAACTAAATACCTACCACAACATGTAAAGCCCTAATACATGACCTGTTAGGAAAATCTGCTACTCCTTTAACTCCAGTAACTTCTTTTTATGGTTCAGTTTTATGGTTAAGTGACAGTTTGAGACTCAGGAAACAAATGTTTATAGTAAGAGTCACTCAGGACAAACAGGCAGTAGACAGCCTACAGAATAACATCTGGATAGGTATGTAGAAGGTGGCAGAAAAAAAGTGGACCTGTGCCACGTACCAGTATACAAAATGGAATTGTATCCAAAATCCAGAGAAGTCTCCCCCACACGCATTATAAGAGCCTGTATTTTTCCTGGTTACATAGACTTTTATATATAAAAGACAGAACAAATTAAATGCTGTCAAGTGTTTGATTTTGCTAAAGGACAAATATTTTATGTGTATGGTATTTCATTATTTTGCTTGCTTCAAAAGATATTGTTGGCTTAGCATTCACTGCAGCAGCCACTGTGAAAGATGCACAGTTCTTCATGCCTGACAAAATCCAAGTATACCAAAATAAATCATCCAGAGCAGTTCAACTGAGAGAACAAGAACAGTACTACTCATTGCTAAGGGATCACTTGGCATCATTTAAACAGATGCCTATTGAAAACTAATAATTAAGAGATTTTAATAAAACAACAAAAAATATAGAAACTTTCTTATCTGTGAGAATAATTAGTACAATTAAGAGATTCAAAATGTCCTATTCAAAGGTTACTGAAGACAATGGAAACATTCATGAAATATAATTCCAATAGGCTTTAGATCACATCTTAAAACAGTGCATTTTTCCCTCCCTAATTGTCGTAGATCAGAAGTATTTAAAGAAAAAACTCAAGCTAACAGGTTGAAGACAAAAATGCCACGATCAAATAAATCTTGCTCCCACATATTGGTGATAATAGCAAGTTTTTTCTGGAATATAAATCAGTCTGCACATTAAATTCTTTGTTGCATCATGGTCAAGAAGAGGTGTAAATCTTCAGCTTGGTCTCAAAACGGGAAACTCACCAAATGCAGCTTTCTTCTCGGTGTGGCACAGGGTGTCCCCCATTCTCTTACACACACTTAAAAAGAAAGCAGTGATCACTAAGTTTGATGCACCACAAGATTGTTGCTGTTCTTTAACTTCAGTGAACTGCATTTATTGTGTTTGGCTACATTTCCTAGTCAATGAGGCTGCAGAGAACCTTAATCTCCATTCCACACACAACTTCAGAGCAAAAGCCAACTTTAAACTTTACATTGAAGAGCATGCAAAAATGTATTCTTTATTTTGCTGCAGTGTGATAAAGAAATGAAATGCCAAGGAAGTGAAATACTGAAGAAATGTGCAAGGGGAAACTGAATAAAACACACAGAGATTGATTTTATAAGAAGAGAGATATGTACTACAAGCACAAAATAAGAAATTCCAAAATTTATTTTATTTTCTCTAGAAAAGTGCAGAGATTGAATAAAAACCCCCACAGCTTCAGCATGTAAAAAAATCCCCAAACTAAACTCAATTTTAGACTAGTTTGAAAGGGCACTTAGCAAGCCAAAAGGAGAGAGGATTTGCAGGCAGCCTTCTAATACAGGTGTCCTCTGAAACACAAAAGACCAGCAGAGGTTGTTTGGCTTTTTAATCTTCTCTTATTTTTTTGCAACATACAGACCGACACATAGGGTTATGGGAGTTACTTTCAAATCCCTTAGACACATCACAAAGATCCTGCCCAGAGCTTTTCCAAATAACTGAAATACCAGAGAACCCACAAAAAGGCCCATGTTTTTCTATATCTAGCTGTCTCCCGGCTGCTAGCAGCT
>JAAGNO010027710.1:0-21437 GCA_033439905.1 Ceryle rudis
CCCAGTGCTGGATTTTACATTGGTTTCAGCATGTCTCTTTAGGATCTGGAAGAGACTGGGGTTGGGTCCTGTGTGCTGCCCTCCTTCCTCTTCTGCCCGGCTCCTGGGGAGGGGAGGGGTGATAAGGGGGTTGCAAGGAGAAGGGACTGCTTTCCTATAGTCTTTCACCCAACCTAAGCCAGAGAATTGGTCTTTTTTTGCTCCTCGCCCTGTGGCCCTGCCCTCCCTGCTGCTTTGCGGCATCTTCCCGCGGCTGCCAGCACAGAGCGTTGTGTATTCCCCAACACCTCCCAGGGGACAAAACATCTCACTATGGGTGGGAGTGGGACAAAAAGCAAAGGAAAAACTCCACCCTTTCCCCCTCTTTTCCTCTGTTCCCTGAGACCAAAGACTGTAAATACTGTGTCGCCTGCCTCTTGTATCCTACCGGTCCCCTGTGCCCTAGCCTGACCATCAGTCCTGGCATGGGATGCAGTGTGGGAGGGAGGGAAAGAGGAAAGCCCCCGGCTTCCCAGCTGGAACATGGTGGCGCAGTTGGGATGCATCCCTCAAGGAGGTATCAGTGAGGGAAAGAGCTAAGGATGAAACAGCCCTCTGTGCCCCAGAACCCCCTAGGTGCTTTCCTTCCTGGCACTGGGGCACAGCTAGCCCCACAGAGACCTGGCTTCAGCTGCAGGTCTGGGAGGATGAGGCCTTTGGCTGACAGCAAAGCTAAATGCTTGGTTTCCAGGGAGTTTGAAGGGCTATTGCCTAGTATTTCTTAGGATCAGCTTATGCTGAGGGAGCTAAAGTGAACTTGCTGGGGCTGGGTGGAAGGATGCCTGTGTAGATTTAGGATAACAAGCCAGGGAGTGTCTCTCTCTTTCTCTCTCTCATTCATTCTTTGTTTCTAGATAGGAAAAAACCCATCTAAAACCTGCACTCCCAAGCAGCTGCCCTTGTCCCTCTATTTTCTCTTGGGACTGGAGTGAGCATCTGCTATTCAGCACACAGTTTTTTTTTTTTTTGGTAAGTAAATTACAGTATATATCTTGCTTTGTAAAGACCCTGACACACACGCACTGCTCTACACACACACATTTGCATAGAATAAATCCAAGCGATGCCAGGTGCTCTGACAGGTTGTGTGCTGGACATGCCGCTCTGAGGAGAGATGTGTCTCTGCTGTTACTTCACCTGTTGACTTCTTTCTGTACAGAACACACCGACACTGAGAATAAATAGCTTCCCCGTCACCTAAGCAAGGAGATTTTATTATTTCCTTACTTTTTTTTTTTTTCCCCAACTCCTTTTTTTTTGTATGGATGCTATTTGCAGAGTGATTGCAAAAATCCTCTCCTTATAGTAAAAGTTGTAGCTTTTCTTAAATGAAATCAAGGTAGGGGAGGGAGGAAAGAAAGCATCTCCCAATTTCTGGCAAATGTAGCAAACAACCTTCAGATTCCAAATCCTCTGCAGGGTTAGGGTGAAAAGGGTGGTGGAAGGAGGCTCCTGGGTGAGTGTGGGTGCTGGCTGGGAACACCCTGTGCCTTTTTGATGGCAGCCAGGCAGCAAAGCTACCTGACCCTGACCATGACCTGCAGGGATTGCACCAGCTCTTGGTCACTGCCAGCACACTCCAAAAACACCAAATGGTGCTGGAGAAACAGTGTGCTGGGGTCCTCACTGCTGATTCCCCCCCTCATCTGATCCCCCCTTGATCTGCAGAAGCAAAAGCAAAAAGCCCAACGGGCTCTGGAGGAAGGGGAGCGCGGGGATTTGTTACTTTTGACCCCCTTCTTAGCCTCACATTTCACCTGCACCCTTCTCACTTGGGATCTGGTCTCTGCAAATTAAGCCACTCATGATTTTGCAGTGGTTTGGATATGGCAGTGGAGGAGACAGGGAAAGGACTCCCTTTGGAAAGTTAGAGGTGGGTGTGTGCATGTGAATGTTTATGAGAGGGCATGAGAGAGAAAGCAAACACACCTGCATGCAAAAAGCCAAGGAACTGTAAAAATGATACTACCTGTTTCTGGTAACAACTGAGAGTTTTCTGCTTTTTCATGTAAACCTTGCACATGCTGGCTCTCGTCTGCAGTTTGTACTTTGTGTTTTGGTTAGGAATCAGGAAGTTTTCTTTTGTGTTTTTCTTTTTCTCTTTTGGAAAAGCTGAGCTGCATAAAGTTGGAATAAATTAAATGGGATGCCGGAAAACTGTTATCTTCCCCCCTCTGCAGTATTCTCTGTTCGTAGGACTCACTTCCTTGTCTGATGCATCACACCCAAATTTGGGCCTGTTCAGCTTTTGTCCAGGGGGTGTTATAAACACTGAGACAGACAAGTGGTGATGGGATTTGTGCCTTTCATCGTTAACTGGTCCCAGTTGTATAAGCGGGGAGGAACTGGTGTCGCTCATCCGCTGACCTGCTCCACATGTGGTACCTTGTGAGTCTCCAAAATGTAACTGTGCTCTCAACTTGACATCTGGCCAGCATGTGTGTGGACACCATCTCCCTGCCTGACAGCAACTAGATTTGGCGGGAAAGGGTGGTTGTGTCCCACTTCCCTGGGCAGAGAGGATGGCAGGATGAATGCCCTGTCCAGCATGATGCTCATGATGCTCCCTGAGCTACTGAGAAGCTGCGTGAGAGGGGTGGTTTCTTCCTTGAGCAGAGGACCAGCTTTGTAAGGGGAGGTCTCCCTTACCCTTTGCAGGGACCTCAGGGACCTTGGTGGATACTTGGGCAAAGGCTATAAGGACAAGGGTGCTCTGATCTTTCCAGCTGCCCCCAACCTTCGTATTTCAGGGGCTTCTTGAGTTAGCAGTTGCATCCAACTATGCTATTAGCCAGCAGATGGACCTGTTCTCCGTGAATCATCCAGGCTCCTTTAAGCATCTCGCTACAGTTTTCATCTCCCACACCCCATGCCAAGAGTTCCTCAGCTGAGCAGGTTGCTGTAGGGAGAAACCCTCCTTGGGGGCAGCCTTCACTTTGCTTGCTCAAGGAAAGCAAAAATTGCACCAGCCTTAGTGTTTCCCTGTCATGTCTTTGCCCAGAATGGGCTGCTGTGAAGGTGCAGGGAGGCCTGGGCTGCATGTGAGATCAGGGCTTGTCTGAGCTGTGCCACTCATGGGGCCTTGGAGAGAGATGCCTTAAATGTCCAGCATCTTGTCCCAAGGTGAGAGGTGCTGCCTAAGGAAACGTGATGGCACAGCTCAGTGCTTAGGGCACCACATGGAGGCAAAGAATTAATAATAATATAAAAAAAATCCACATTGCATTCAATGAAAAGTGCAGCATTGAAGGAGAGGCCCTGTGTGGCCCTGACAGCCAGCAGCCAGGTGGCTGTGGTTTGCCTTTGGCCTCCCCCAAGCAAGGCAAATCTATGGGGTTTTCCTACCCCATGCCAGTATTTTGAGTGGGACTGACACGTGCTGATAGGCTGGGCAATGGTGGGGAGCACCAGGAAAATGCATGGGTACAGGAAGCAGTGAGCACATGGGACTGCAGGGGAGGGGGGAGGATAGGCAGGATAGGAATGGGGTGTGAGCTAGAGAACATGGGAAAAAGAGCAGTTAACATTTAGTACCATCCTATTTTGTGCCCTGGGGGGGAGCTGAAAGTGGCTCAGCAGATGCCAGGGGGAGGATGTCAAGTAGCAATGTGGTGGTGCTCCAAGCTAGGTGCTGCTCAGGGAAGGCTGAGGGTGGCAGAGGTGTCCAAGCCCAGAACCCAGCCATGCCTGAGGACACCCTCTGGTTCAATGGCCAGAGGGGAGCAGGAGCCCTCAGTTCAGCAAGGGTGCTTGCTGTTGGCCAGGCATCTTGCAGAGGGCCGAAGAGCTTCTGCTTTGGTTTTTCCAGGATTGCAACATGGCCTTGAAGGCTGCAAGTGTGTGTGCATGGGTCTGATGGGTGTCTGCTTAGAACCTGGCTCTGGGGTTATTGTCTGGGCTGGCTTTCTGCCTTCTGGGCTCTGGGTAATTGGATGCGTGGTTGGGCACTGGGACCTGGCCAGCTGCATGTAGGGTACTAGCCGAAACCTCAGCAGCTCTGGTGTACACACACACACAAAGCTGTCTACACTGGCAAAATGCAATCTACTTATGCTTAGTATAGCACAAAAATTATGCACTATTATAATACCAACAATAATATTTAATGTAAAAGGATATACTTAGTGCAAGACTGTATGACTGTTATCTATGTACAGCTATAACTAGCTGTATACATGCCTACAGCTACAGCCGGTGGCTAAGAGTATGATTTCCTAGCTGGTGTGTGAGGGCCGTGGAAAGGAGCCCTAACTTTTTGGGTGGGAAGCCGATTTTCAGTGCCTTTGTGGCTGAAAGCTGCAGTAATGCCTCCCAACCCAGATGCGCAGGCAGCACGGGCACTGTGGGGTGCCCAGGGGCAGTGGGCCCAGCCTTGCAGGGGCGATGTGGGGGTAGTGGGGTGCAGCTCCCCCACCTCGCTCGCTTGAGGCAGTGGGCTTGGCTATCTGTGCTACGGGGTGAAAGAGCCATTGGGAAGCAGGTGGCTGAGCCAGCCCCGATGGTGCAAATAGGATGGAGGATATGTTTTAGCACACCCACTGTCCTCAGGGGGCCCAAATGAGATGTTTTTGTGGCCCACCCTGCTCTGGGCACATGAGATGATGCTGGCAGCTGGGTAGATGAAAGGGATGGGGGGCACAGGAGGTGGGAAATGAAGGGTTGGGGGGAAGTATGAAGGGTGATGGTTGTGTGGGTGAAGAGATAGGCCGAATCTGACATCTGGGAGGACATGGGGCAGTGCAAATGGCCACCAAAAGCTACCATGAGGTGTCCAAGGATCATGATCTGGATCATGAATGGCAGCCCAAAGATGGCACAGGGATGCTTCTGCATACTGGGGCAAATCTCCCTGCTGCCCAGAGAGGTCTGAGGTTCAAAACGTCATGTTCAAACCCAACCTGTGGGGCTGAGTTTAGTTTAGCAGCTGGGAGCTCAGCATCACCATCAGCCACACCCTCTCCCCTCATAACCTGGCTGAACACAGTTGCTGTGCCCCACTGCCACACCCATGCAAAGAAATTGCTAAAAAAATTAGGGCAGCTCTGCTTTATGGGTGGCCTAAACTCAAGCTTGCAATTATACCACTGCTTTACCATATTGCTGCTCTATCAAAAGCTCTCATAAACCGTTGCTACCATATTACCCCATGCCCTGTGCCTCCCTCGCACCTCTGTGTATCTGGCTTAGCTCCCACCCAGAGGCACAGCATGGCTGGACATGGGATGCTTGGGGCTGGAGCAGCTCACTGGCTGACTCCGGCATGCGGACGCTCCACGAGGGTCAGGCACAAGCTAACTGAATGCATAACTTTATTAAATAAATGCTTTGTCATGAGAAAAGACAAAGATCAAAGAGTAACATAAATTATAAGTTGAATAAATAGTATACAGCAATCTTCACTTTTTAATAAAATGTGAGATTTTTTTTTTAAGTACAAAATGCTAAACAGAGCATTAAGCTCTTCTTCCATTGTCAGTTTTTCACAAACTGCTTTTTTTTTTTTTTCCCACCAGTAAGATTATGAGTATTTCTTGTTTACTGGAAAACAAAACAAACAAACAAAAAACCACAACAAAAACAATGAAACGAAACAACAGAGCTACCGTATGTATGTAAAGCTATAAAAAGCTACCGTAAAATGTGTAGTGAGTATTGCTTAAAGATAAAAACCAGGCAGGAAACTCGGAATCTGGTGTTTTAACAACTGTGTTACAATGGTGGGTAACGTGCACGGTGACGTCTGTCCCGGTGGCAGTGGCAGGGGGCTGGGGAGGGGGGCAGAGTATGCAGGGTTCCTAGCCAGTGCCAGGGCAGCGGTCTGGAAGCAAAGTGAACTGTCAGTCATTAAATATACAATGCTCCGTTTGGGAAAAAAAAAAAAATATCAACAACAAAAAATAACCCAACCCCAAGAACAAAAAAGGGAATTTTCATAGGAAGGGGGAGAAAGAAGAGAAAGGGGGGGAAGAGAGAGAGAGCAGAGAAATAGTGCAAAATGCTCTTGTACTAGTGGTTTTCAAAGTCCACTGCAGTACAGACAAGGGGTAGCCCAGCCGCCAAACACCGCTCTCTGGGGAGATGTGGTGGAAGGGCTGTCCTGAACCCTGCACCATCCTTGTCCTCTCCTTACCAGCCAGCACCCCAGGTAGTAGTGCAGGCTTGGTGCAAACACCATGGCTGGAGACCCCCAAGCCTCATGCCTCCCCCTGTTGCACACATTGCCAGCTCTTCTCCACGTGCCTCGACCTGTCACTGCTGCTCACCCAGCCCTTCCCAGCTCCCAGATCTGCCCTTTTTGTTTTCTTACCCCAGCTGAAACAGGGCACCACTGGGCACAGAGAATGGGAACACCTCATCACTGCTGCCCTGGATGGGAGGGGCAACCCCTCTTGAATCTGCTTCCCCACCTGGCCTGACCCAGGCTCCATCCCCGGTTCTAAATATTAGTGCAGCCTGCAAACAGCCTCGTCCTGTCGGGGATCCTCAAGGGCATGGGTGGGCAGGGGGTTGCTCAGTGACCTGTTCCAGGAACAGAGGTGGCTTTGGCAGGGGCAAGGGTGGTGCAGCCTCCTCCTTGCATCCTCCTTCCACCTGGTTCATGAAGACAGGACAGGCACTGCCATCCTTGATGTGCAGGAGGGATACTATGTGGGATGGCTTTTGGTGCTCTGAGCTCCTAGGACCATGTCTGAGACTTGCTTTGTAGGGAGAGGTTGGCGAGGCACCCCTCTCCCGGTGTCATGAGACCACCATTGGGCCCTGTGAGCTGATCCTCATGCTGCAAAAGCATCAGCCCTGAAAGGCAAGGTCTATGTTGAGCTGCCATCCCTCTGCCTGCTCTCATCCTGCCTCAGTAATACATCTCCTTTTTCTGCAGCCAAAGGCTTTCAAGTTTTGGGAAATCAATCAACAAAACTAATAAATGAACAAAAAAGCAAGAAAGGAGGAGAAAGAAGGAGGGAAGGGTCCTGGGGAAGGTGGTACTGGCCTGTAATAGTCAGGAGGTTTTGCACAGGGATCAGCTAGCAGAGGAGATCAGAGACAGTGGTGACAATGGCAACCTGTGGCCTTTGGGATTACCATAGGTTCCTCCTCCTCCACCTGCCTTCTTTACCCCATTCTTCACCCTACTATTAACCCATCACCCTGGTCAAACCAACCCTGCTCCATCAGCCCTACAGAGCCTAGAGGGGCCCATCCCTTGGCCTCAACACCTGCTGTGCTCCCCTCCTGCCATAAGGGCATAACACCATTCTGGCAGGTTTTTTTTGAGGGGGCAGATCTGCATTTGGTGGCACTCTTCCTTCTTTTCATCAAGGGAAGATGCCATGTTCCGTGCCTCACAAGGTCTCTGTGGAAGCCCGTCGGCAAAACTCCCCCCCACCATAACTCCGAGGGATATAACCACGGGGCATAGAGTCCTGCCCTAGACTGGGGCAAGCATCCTGGTGGGGGGCCCCTCATGGTGCTCAGAGGAGTGGTGACATGCCATGGTAGGCTATGAGGGTGCCATATGAGTGTCACCAACTGGTGATGGAGAGGAACCTTCACCAGACATCCTTGGCATTGAATCCCCCTTGTACCATCCCTGCTGGCAGGGAGCCAGTGGTGCTGCAGACCCCTTTCCTCTGTGCCCAGCTCTGGAATGCTCAAAGGGGCTTTGGGGGTGCAGAAACTTCCCCCCTGAGATCAGCCGTGTCCTTTGACCAGCACCAGCTGCTGTGTCTAGACGTGGCAGTGGGATGAGGTCTCCGGTGGTTGCATGTTTGCCCACTGGAACCACAGCACACAGTCCCCATGTCTCGCCTTCCTTTCCATTCCTTTCCTTTGCTGCACGATCTCCTCCCAGCACCAATGTCCCGGAGACCCTTGTCATGGGAAAATGAGAGGCAACAGTCCCAAATTTGAACGTAAAAATTAAAAACAACAAAAAAGTCAGGAAGGCAGACACAGGCTGTCCTAGCACTCCTGAGGCAGTGGGTCTCTGTGGTGTGGTGTGGTGGCTGCTGTCACTCAAAAAGGAGCTGGCTCCTAGGTTAAAGGTAAGGGTCCATTGCAGGATCTTGCTGTAGGGTGTCAGTAATCAACTGTGGCAATGTGAGCAGTATCCTCAGTGTTAAAGGATGGAGACGTGTTTTCCTGCCCATGGGAAAGGCTATAAACCATCCTTAACAAAAATCCAAGACAAAACAAAGTGTAGGTTTGTTTTTTTTTTCCCCTGGAGCAAACCACTTTTTTGGCTGTAAAAAAAAAATAGAATAAAAAAACCCCATCTCCATAGTTGATGTTCCTCATGGCAGCAAAGGGTGGTCAAGAGTTTTGGCCCCAATCCCTCTGTCCCCACCCAGGGATGCTTCAGTCTGGACAGCAATGGAGTATCTGCAGGGTCAGCTTAGGTGCAGCCCTCAGCGTTGGCAGGGCCCTGATCCCGCAGCCACCAATGCTCTTCCGCAACTCTGCTGCTGCGCTTAGTCTGGAAGGTTATTGTTTTGAGGGGAGCAGCATCTCTCTCCCTGCTTATAGTTTAGCCCTCCAGATTGCAGGTTTTGAGGCGAAGTTTTGCAAGACGGAAAAGCCATGTCCACACACACACACATGCTTGCACATGTGCACATGGGCAACAAACACTTCCACACTTGGATGGATAATGGTCAGAGTCTTGCTTGTCCAGAAAGATTTATGACCTTCTGTTTAAGAGGAACTGGATGGAGAAGGACATCTTTTCTTTATGGATTATTTCTTTTTGAAGTCCATGAATATTTGTGGGGGAGTATTCATGATGTTGCAGGAGCTGTGTTTCCCTCCCCAGTTCATCACCAGACATGAAGCCAGCAGTCCCACTCCTCCTTCTGACATGTTGAAATCTGCCTGGATCTGGGGTGGTTGTTTTGAGATTGAAGTCAAATCAACTCAACTCAGGTGAGTCCCAGTGATATGGGGAGGAGACACCACAAGACTGCAGTGAGAAGGGGAAACACTGGTGACCGCAAGATTTTCTCTTGAGACCCTTTAGAAAACAACTAGCTAAACCCCCCCACAAAAATATAATTAACCTGCCCAAAACCCATACTGGAAAATTACCAACTTGGACAGCTTCCTACATAAGGGTGGTCTCTGCTCATGTCAGAGGGGCATAGGCAGCACTTGGGGAGAGGTGTGAGGAGACACAGGACGGCGGAGCTGCTGCAGCTGTTTTGTCTCTGGCTCTGTCCTTTCCTTGCTGAGTCCTTGTTGTCAAGAGGCTGCTGTAGATTCCGAGTCCTCAGTTTCTTCAGGGTTTGTATTTCTCCTTTTCTTTTTTACTTTTCTTTCCCTTTCTTTTCCTTGCTTTTCTTTTCTTTTTGCTTTCTTTTATTTTTTTCTTTTTCTATCTTCTTTCTTGTCCCTTTCTCTTTTTTTTTTTCTTTTTCCTTCCTTTCTCTTTTTTAATTTCCTTTCTTTTTTTCTTCTAACATGAGATGAAAGGAATCGGAGTCCCGGGGCACGGGGAGGGAAGGGTGGAAGGGAGCCTGGGTAGGTAGTTATGGGGCAGAGGGAGGGGATGTGACTTCACTCCACATTGCTGCTGTCAAACGCGTGGCACTGCAGATCTCCACTCAGGTAGTCAGTCCCTGGCAGCTTCATGCCATATTTGTCCACACACCAACACAATCCACGCTTCCGGCCTCGGGAGGGCTTGCACTGGGGAGACACCCAAGAACAGAGATCAGGAGATGGCCACCAGCTGCCGTGTGGCTCCCTCACACTGGTGATAAGGATCAGCCTTGCATTTTGCCTCTTTCACCTGAGCAATACAATCCCCTGGACCCAGCTCCTACTCTCTGCTTTCAGCATATCTCCATCCCTGCTGATACACCAGCCTGGGCTCTCTGACTTCTCCTCCTCTAACCACCAGCTTGTCCAGGTTGCTCGCCTCAGGTCAGACAGCACTTGGAGCCATCAGCAAGGCCATCCACCACAAACTGTGCCTGGAGATACTCAGCACAACCCCCTCACCAGCCTAGTAGAGGAGAAACTTCCATCCTTTCCATCTAGGGCAGTGGACCCTCCCTGGGTAGGAAGCATCTTTCTTACCTGCTTCCTCTTGTAGAAGCCCTTTCGGTCGCAGTTGGGGAGGTGGACAGCACGGGGAACCATCCTCTGGCTGCTCTTGAGCTCCTGCAAGGATGCCTCCATGTGCCGGCGGCAGGGGCCCTGTGAGCAGGGAGAAGATGAAGCATGAGAAGGAGAGCACACTGCAGCAAGCCTCCCACTGCAAAGGTCCCCAGGTCCTCTGCCCCTCCCCACTGGCACATGCTCCTCAGTGGGGCAAAGCCCTCCTGTAGCCCCATGCCCATGGGAGCCCTGCTGAGGGAAGGTGAAGGCACCTACCAGCTCAAACTCTTGCCGGAGCTCGGGGATGACGACGCGGGGGTGCGCTGTGTTCTCTGCCATGCCCACGAACTTGGCCAGGGTCAGCTTCTTCCGGCGGTCCTTCTTTAGGGCCTCAGCCTTGAGCTCGGAGAGGCGTCCATGCTTGGGCCGATAGGCCTTGGGTGGGTAGGTCTCTTCGGTCATCTCTGATGTGGTCGGCTCCTCGTGTTCTCGGGACTCCCGTTCTGTAAGGGAAGGGATACCAAACTATCAGGTCTCCATGAGCTGACTGGGGCTTGTTTTTACATGACAGCCTCCTGCCCAACCCCAGAGGACAGCTTTGCACCAGTCAGGACTGGAACAAATGACCAAAGAAATCCCTTTTCCAGCTGCTGCCTATAGCCCTGGTTTTATCCCACTGTGTGGGACTTGGCATTGCTTTTGTGTGACCTCCGAGCTCATGATAGGAAGATGTCTGAGGGCATAGAGGATCTGGGGATCAGGATGGGCTCCTACATACAAAGTCACCACTGTTTGCACTGTGTCAGTGGAGAGGGACTGGTGGGAGGATTATCTCAAACTCAGAAAGGACCAGATGACACACAAAATGTGGCAGAGAAGCCTCTCTTTAGCCATGGTTAGAGGATTAAGTGACAAATTTGCACCCCACCACGTCTTGCAGATGCAAGAGCAAAAGCGAGCGATGCTTGAAGATGAGACAGCTTCAAAGTCAAGGTCAATCAGACAGCAAAGCCACCACGTGGTTAAGCAAACAATTCCACAGTGATACTGTCAAGTGCTGGGATCTCCAAGGTCCCCAGCCCACAGTCCCACACTCACAAGAATGAACCAGCTCCTGTCTGCTAGCATCCACCGAGCAGCTGGCAAAGCTGTTAACACTGTCAAGCAGTGCAACCTGACCACAGCTGCCACTATGGTACTGATGGCAAGGGAGGAGCATGTTTAGGCTCTGTCCATGGCAGTCACCTTCCTATACACCCTCTGGATCGCCCCAGCATGACCTGTGCCGGCAGGATGCAGTCAGGAGCCCTGCACGGTTATATATAGGAGAGAGCTGGTGACAGTCTAAACTTAGATGACTTGTGACATTTAGTACAGCCACTGGAGTGAAAAAGGGTTATTTCTGGACTAAATTCGAATAGAGTTTAAAGTTCCTGAGGCTCCTGGTATCCCAGTCCCTGGTTCCCAGCAGTTCTGTGCTGACACCAGGTTTGTGCTGGGGCCAGCAGCAGGCACAGGGGAACCCACTGCAGCAGGAGGAGGTGACTGAAATCTCTCCAAGCACAGTATCTCTAGTGATTTTGCTGCCTGTGAATCTGGCTCAATGCTTCCTGCAACCCTGTGGTGAAGGGTGAAAATAAAAGCTGATATCACCCCTACCCTTGCAACAAGGCAAACAGGAGTCTCCCTGCAGACCAGCTGCTCCTGCAGACTGGATGCACCCCAGGGGGGCCCGGGGGATGTCTGGCGAGGATGGACAGATGGACGAGCTGCTCAACGGTAGATGGCAGCACCGGCCTGTCACACCCCCCCATGCCAGGCAGGTGGCCTTGGAGACGGCTGGGCCCCCAAGCCTGACATGGCTACCAGTCTCCTCTTTCTCCTTGCCAAGGTAGTTCTGCCCTCTCCCAGCAAAACTGGAAAGTTTTCCACAACCACTTATTTATTGAAGCAGCCTTTTTTTTTCCTCTTTCCAGTGGAACAGCATCCCAGACTCAGCTTACAGCAATGTACCTCACACCCCATCCCTGGGACTCACATGTATACACAGGGATGGGATTCTCTTGCCCTTTTGCCCCATGACACTCCTATGTTTCTGGGTTTTTTTCTAGCTGCAGGAGTCAAATGCTCCCCCAGGCTTGGAATCCTGTATTATAAGGGGATTACTGATAAAGGATAGGGAAGAAATTGATTAAACAGGGAATGATCTTGTCCCCCAGGAAATGACACTGTACAAGGTGCAGTAGAAGAGCATCCTTTGCCACAAAGATGCTGCAGCAATCTGAGGTCCAAAAGGAGCCCAGAGACATCTGCAATGACTAAGCCCTTCCACATCAATGAAATGCGCTGTGATTTGTCCCAGGAATACCCTCTGGCACTGACCGCCAGGGCAAGACATGGCAGAGTCAGGACATCTCCCTCGGCTGCCCTACGGTAATCAAGGGGAGGGGAGGATTCACTCCAGCACAGGAAAGCCCTATAATAACACAAGAGGGGCACAGCTCATTACCTGGAATAACAAACTTGAGAGGCACAGCTACCTGGGCAAACCTAAAATAACAAATAAATAGGACAAGGCAGAGAGGTTTCAGTCAGAAAAACAGCACAGAGTGTACAGTCCCCAGGATTCGTGGTACAATGGGTGTTTGCAGTGGCTCAGCCTGCTCTCATGGGCAGCAGCTTCAGCCTCTGCAAACTCCTTATTTCTCTGTCTGTTGCAAACTGCCAGCCAGCCAGAGCGGCTGGGAGCTGGGGACTAACGTGGAGCCTTTTGGCAAGGGGAGATGGGAGCTACAGGGGCCCAGTGTACTGCAGAGGGAGCCAAGGGCTGGTGTGCACTGAAAGCTGCCAAACTTCCAGCCCAAGTCCAGTGATTCCTGCAGGGCCAAAAAAGCACCTGGAACTGACCCCCTTTGCCCTCCCAGCACACAGGGGTCCTGCTCAAGCAGTGATACAAGGGATGGCTGTGGTGAGTCTTCTCCATCTGCTGCTCAGCGGTGGTGTCTAGTTTGGGTCTTTATTTCCCAGTGAGAACCTCATGGATGCCTTGGAGGGATCCTTTCCTCCACCTCCACCCTGAAGTTTTTAAGAACCTAATTTCCTTCAGCAACAAGGCTGAAGCAGTCCCTGCTCATGCGCTCAATTATCTGTTCCCTAATTTGATACTAACAAGACAATTTTGACAAACTGAAGGGCAGAGGTCTCTGACACACAAACTCCTGACAAGCACTGGGCAGCTGGTGAGGGACCTTCCTGGTGCCAAGAGGAGAGGAAAAGGCAGAGCAGGGGCAGACAGCACCTACACAGTCCCTGCCTTTGCATGGCTCATCCACATCAACCTGCAGCCACCCACTGCAGCCAGAACCAGACACCCATGTCAGCATCTCCAGAGCCTCTGAACCCACCTGCTCATCCTCACCTACCTGCTTGTTCATTAACCTCTGTCTGCCACTCCAGACTAGCTTGTGGCCCGCAGCATTGACACTGCTGCGCCTCTGCTCCCAAGGAGATGCCGAAAGAAGCAACACCCAATTTCCCTGAATGAACCCTAATTGTGCCTGTCTGGGACTCAGGAAGGAGGCTGGAGTTCCTCCTCCTTTACTGTCAGGTTCTGGCCCACTGCACAGCCCCTTCTCGCCTACTCCCATCTGCCTTGCCAACTCGAAGACTAGGTTTCAGGCAGGCGTCTGTTTGCAGAGGCAGAGTGTGCTACATCTCTGGATTTCAGCTACGGGCACAAGGCATAGGCAAGAAAGCCCTACTCATGTGTCCCCATCCAGGGGATGATGGGAATCAGGAGGTGTGCGGCTTTCACATCTCCATTGCTTTTCCTCACTCTTCAGGAGGAGGTGACCTCTCAGCAGATGTTCCAGGCTCGCTGGCCACAAGGAGGAATGACATTGCTGGCTAAGACGAGGATGCCTGGCAAGCCTGGAGGTGAGACTTGAGCTGTAGCCACCTCAAGCAGATGGTGATCCTACAGCCAAGGCATGAGACTGAACTCAACTCAGCCACCCCATGGCTTTATGTTTGATCTGATGCTGCAGTGCCCATGTTGGACCCAGGGAAAGAAAGATACGGATCTGGAGATGGTTCTGACACAAGTCAGTCCAGAAGGACCGTGTTGTTGATGTCCTAATTCATGCAGGCTCCCATGAACCCTGAGAGTCAGAAAATATCCATAGCAGATCATGAGCTATCCTCTGCCCTGGGGCTGAGTGCTTAATGCCCTCACCCTGCTCCAGGCTGGCCAGAAGGAGCGCCTCAGCAGGAGCCATTTCCAACCCTTTCAACCTGACCCTACAGAAGGGACATGGAGTAGCAAAATACCAGGCACAGTTGCCAGGAAGCTGCAAACTGCTCCTGTCCAGCAGCCTGGTCTCCTTGACAGACATCACCCAGAGCAGTCCATGCACCTTCCCACACCTGGGCTAAAACCCAGCCTGCATGCTTCTGTGCTCCAGACCTTTTGAACACATGTGAGGTCCCCACAGGGTGTGTGTGTGTACAGATGTGGGTGCGGGGCATGTGTGAACACCACCTCCCTGCTTGCTGACGTTAAAAGAGAAGAGCAAGAAGCTTGTTCCAAATGTCTAGGAGGCTTGAATTTTCCTAACATTTTCATCAGCTTCTGGCAGGAAAGTAGGAAAAGTATCTATTGACCACTGCTGTTAATGATCCATGGTTGTTACATCCACAGCCCACAGCTAAAGAACTCGCTGTGCTGTTCAAACACACAAAAAACCTGCCACATTCACCTAAGAAGGACAAGAATAATCATAGCACGATCTTGCTAAACAGCCCTCTTGATTGTTCTCATGATGTATTATTTACAGCACAGAGCACTAGCATAATGCATCACTTAAGGAGGACGGTGTTGGAGAAAGGGGAATCGGGGTTGAACTCTAGTGTAGGAACAAAAGCAAATGCCACTGGTGCAGACTTTGAGAAGTTGCCCAGTCCTTCCTTTGCACCCAAACTTGGTCGTCTCTGTTCAGAGGTGCTCATTGCAAGATGGAAATTAAGGCTTACATTACCCAGGGCTGAAACGTCACTGCTTAGGCAGCAGCAAGGGTCTCCCACTGAACAGTGCAGTGCAACAGTGCAAACTGTATCTGCTCTCCATCAGAGGAGGATTTGCCCCCAAGATGAAGAGCCACCTCCTGGTATTCTCATGAAGGGAAGTAATATCCGCAGCTGCGAGACTTCATGAGTGACCTCCCCACCCCACTTTTCCAATAGCTCCTTGTGATTTTGGGCTCTGGTAGCAATTGTCTTTGGAAGACCTCAGTTTCTGTCCCATCACTGCTTACAACAACATGCCATTTTCCAGTCCTAGCTGGGTTATCTCCCAACTCCTTAGGAAAACATTTTGGGATCAGATGCATAGGCAGCTGATGCTGGTGACAGAGAAGGGAAAAAAAAAATTATGGGAGAGGCTGGGGTAGAGAGGGAGGGATTTTTCTGCAGTTCTTATCAATCAGGACCCTGAAGCACTTATCAGAGTCAGATCCAGACACTCCCTCCAAGCTTCACCCATAACAACAGCCTGCCAGCACAAATAGCTGCAGACTCCACTCTACAGCAGGTCCATTATCTTCCCAGCCCCATGCTTATGTCTTCCTGCTGGACTTTACAGGCAACCACAAGCAGAAGCAATGATTGCTGAAATCAGTGTTTGTCTTCTTCCCAGTACCTGGTGGAGGGACAGAATCCTCCCATTTCTCCTTGGTCACCCACCCTTTATGGTACTGGTTCTTGCTGAGCAATGCAAAGCAGCTTTCTTGGGCTCCCTGTGGCTGTGAGAGGAGGAACGTTGCTTCTGTCCCTGGAAATAGCTTTTGCACTTGCAAATCACATCAGAGATGTACCTATTTTTCTTCAGATTGAGTTTTATACAGGAAGTCTGTGCTCAGTTCCCTGGCTGGGAAAAACCCCATCGTGCATTTCCCCCAGCTGTCCTCCCCACTCATCCCCACTCCAGAGGAGGGGATGTGCCTAACCTACACTGAAACCTCCTGGAATGGGGAGGAAGGTTCCTCTGCAGCCTTGCACTTGCACCTGTGACCATGACAAGAAAGTAAAAATCTCCTCCTCCTAGTCAGCACAGAGCCACTGTGCTTGTGTTCCTAAAATGCAGGCAGGGGAGGGATGCAGAGAGAGAGGGGGGTCTTCTCATCTCGCACCCTTTGGCAGCTGGAGCGCACAACTAAACAAAAGCATTCCTGAGCTCCCCGGGGGCCACCGGGATCAGCCCAGACAGTAGGGAGCTTTCACCGCCCTTACGAAGAACAGCTCATTGATGTTTCTGTTGCAGGCACAGCCCTGCAGTCTGGCGGTGAACAACCTCCAGTCCCTCGTGACAGCCCCGCAGGGGTGGGCAGCAGAGACGGCTCAGGCATAATGCCCGAGGCTAGGGTCACAGCTCCGGACCACCGCCCGGTGAAGTCAGTCGGTGATCTCAGGCAGCCACCCAGCCCAAGGCCATCTGGCATCCAACAAAGGAGGAGCGGCCAGGGCTGGGGATGCAGGCTCTGGCCAGTCCCTCCACTGGCCCAGGATGTTTGCTGCTGAAGAGCCAGCTGTAATGTGCCTTGGACTTTCGACGAACTTTTGTGCTCTCGTGGGGACTTGACAGCAGGATAATGTGGCTGCTCTGGTGGGAACTGGAGAGGTAGCAGGCTGGTGATGCTCACAGGCAATGAGACACTGGGAGGAGACACCACACACGGAGAAGGACAGAAAAACAGCAGCCCTGCTTTGACTGGCACACCACCTCCCCCAAGTCCCAGCAATGTGCAACAGGCATTTACGACCAATCTGTAAAGGAACGCCTGTCTGCTAACAGAGCTGTTGGGGCTTCACAGGATGGCTCAACTCCATGTCTAAGTCATTGCAGTGATGCTGCACCCTCCAAATTGTGACCAGCCCCATCATTTGGCTTGGGTGTCAATTTTAGGGTGGGGTGATGTATCTCCAGAGGCTCCAGTCTCTCCTCCTGTGACTCCAATGATCTCAACTAGGCCTACAAAAGTCTGAAGTTAAGAAAGATAAATCCTATCACCTCTTCAGTACTGATTCCCTTGCAGCCTATGGTGCAGCTCTCATGAGTGGCAGTGCCAAACTGTTTTTCAGGCACAGAAGCAGTAGTAAAAAGACCCAGATCCTATTTCCTTCATTGGGAATTAAGCACCTCAACGGCTGCTGATCCTAGCAAATCACCTTTGTGATTTGCAGAGTGTGGAAGGAAGTCTTTAGAAGTCAAAGCGTTGTGGAGCACTCACAAAAACACCCACTCTGACCCACCATGGACAGTCCTCTACCAAAGACATGGTCAGAGTCCAAGCAGTCCACAGCCCAAAAGCCACTCAAGCTTTTGAAAGCGAGTTCTGGGGTATTTCAGTACCTTAAATCCCTGTGACACCATAGTGCAAGTTGCTGGGACCGTACTGTCTTGTCCCACAGAGACACCTTAAAAGAGAAGGATATGGATCAGTGGGACCAAGCTCAAAGAAGAGATGGGAAAGGAGAGGGCTGGAAGGACTCAACTATAGGTTAAGACTTAACTCCATTTTATTAAGCTAAGGCCCAGTAGGATGCTTGGAAATAGCCCAGGAATACCTGAAGAGCCTTGGAGAGTAAGGATGGATGGCACAGGGATGTGCTGTATTGTAGTCTTTTTTTTTTTTTTTTTTTTTTGAAGTTATTGTTTGGACTTTGATGAACTAGCCTGGAAGACATGCTCTTCTCAGGAGCTTCTTGTCTCCTCATCAGAAACCTGTGGATGCAGATTCTGCTGCATCAGCCAGGGCTCACCTGCAGAGCGTGAATATCAGGTGCTTGGGCTGCCCCCAGGTTCACATAGGATTCATGGGAAAGGGAGATCATCGTCCTGATGACCTCAGTGTCCTCATACAGAGCTGGATGGGGGAGAAATGCAGCTCAGCATGTGGGAAAAGAGCTCTCAAGGGAACCAGCTCATGTTTTGGTCTGCTCTGGAAGTGCAGTGCCTATCTGTAGGAACAGATCTCTGGGTCAGCACAACTTCTCTGCAGTGACAGCAAGTGCTGCAGAGGTGAGAGAGGTACAGCTATGGGAACTTGAACCGTTAAGGAAAGATCTGCATTGCTGCATACCAAGTGATACTTTCCTGAGCTGCCCTTCCTTGCTGCAGCCACAAAAAAAACCACCAACCCTTCCTGGGAGTCACTCTCTAGAGTAAGGAGAAAGCAGGTTAAGAGATGGGGAGCTATATGATATATGCTCCTTCCCTACACATTGCTAGCTGTTAGTTCAGCAGGCTCCAGGCATTTATGCTGTACTGGAAGAGACAAGCTTGGGCATCAGCTGGAAGGCTGGGCCAGTTCTGACCTGGAATGTATGAGCAAGGACTGGGGCTCACAGTTGTCTTTGATCTGTCTCTTTCCAGAGAGCTCCTAAATCTGGCTATGATCAGTTCTCAATGGAGGGTTGGGAGATAGAAATGCATATATAGGACACATCAAGTTCAGGTGAAGGTCTGGGCCTGTGGTGGACAAGCAGTGTGGCCAAAGACTTGGGAGTTCTCAGCAACAAATGTCTAACTAGTAAGAGTTGGGAAGCTTCCCAGAGTTTCTCTCTCTGGTAAGACAAGGAACAAATATTCATTCATTCATCCATTCATTCATCCATTACAAGTAAGTGACGCTGATGTGCGCCATCTTGCAAAATTGCAGGCACTGTGTTTCTAGATAGCTGCTTGTATCAGCCTGACATTTCCTAAACAAAGTTATCTTCCAGGGAACTGAACTGGCAAGTGGAGGAGAAGGAAGTATTTCAGGATTAGATTTACATCAAGAAGCTCCTGTTGCTGATGCACTGATGATAGGAAGATAAAACATATTTCTTTCATATAATCCAGAGACTACAGATGTTCCCCATTCCATATGCTCAAACTGCAGAGGAAGCTGAGAGCTGAATTGAAGAATGACCTAGAGAAATCTAAATAAATCATCTTTCAGTATAATACTGACCAAGACATATTCTTCCTTCCTGGAAAGGATGAAATCATTCAGTTTTTCTTAGTCTTGCATCTTTTCCAACAAAGTCACCCTAGTGGCAGATTCCATCAGTTGTAATAAAGTCAGCAAAAAAAAACCCCACCAGACTGCCAAGCAAAAAAGAGCAAAGAAGGAAAACTGAGCGAAGAAGTTTGCATGAGAGTCTCTGCCTAACTGACAGTACAGGTGACGAAAATTTAAAGTAGCTCCTGATGAGCATTATTTAAGTTTTACCAGCAGTTTCTCCCTAGGGTTTATCTGTGGAAAAAAAAAAAAAGACAGAGAAACCCTTCCTAGAAAACAAACATAGGTTCAGGTCTTCTGAATGAAAACAAAGGGGTGTGAACTACTCATCTGGCCACCAGGTGGGAAGGGATCACCTGAAAAAAAAATCTCCTTATGTCTTTAGGGTTGGAAAAGAAGCCTAAGAGCATCCATCAACTACCATTATTGTATGAGAAAGAAGGGGACAAGAGGACTTTTTCGGATGGAGGTAGATCAACAGCAGTGGTGGAGGAAACATCACTACTGATGAAGAGCTAGCTTTGCCGCCTTGGACTATATGGGGTGGGCCTCCAAAACTCAGCTGAAGTCAGGTGTCAATATACACAAAATATGAAGAAACCTGGACTTGAAAGCAAGATGCTTCCAGGACACTGATACTATTTTGATCGCTGAAACCCAAATATGACAAGTCATAGTAGAGCCAAGTGCTAAGAAGGCCTTAGAAAGAGAACCATAACAAAGAAGAGTGTTGCTGGCAGCCATCAAAAGATGGGATATCACTGTGGATATTGTAGCATTTTACCCTGAGAACAATGTGCAATTAAGAGGAAACTTCGATATTAAAGGAGATGATCCTGAAAAAAAATATGTCCTACCAGAGGTGTAGCCACTGTAGTTTATGTTAAGCATTTTGTCCTGCTTATGGATGAAGGTGGGTTTCACCTTTTAGTCAGGGTTTTGATTAGTTTTATACCGAGCAGAAGCTTCTATGATTGGCCTACTGGAACTCAATCTGGGAGAGGCTGCATCCATTTGAGACTGGTGGTCTCCATGACAAGATCCATCCACATATGTGTTATTGAGGGTCTCTTCTCAGCCTCGACATCAGCCTGTAACTAGAAGAGAAAGCCAAACCCTTTGATAGCCTCAAAAAGGGGTGAAGGCACATCAGGTGGAGTCTGGAGATGCACCCATGTCAGGTGCTGGACACAAACTGATCCAAGACCACAAATATTTCATGTGTCTAGCTGTGACTGCAACCTCCAGACTAGCCTGGATTAATTTCTAGGCCTTCAGCCTGACTTTCACAGCTCTGCCTTAAACCAGATGGAAAAGATCTATGAGATTATCCATTGCTCATTTCTGTGTCAGCACCAGATGACACATCATCACATGTACCATCCAACTTGACTTTTATGAGCTCCAAGCGATGACATTTCCACCTCTGCCCTCAGGACTCCCTTCTGCTTTCTTACTGGTGCTTTCTCTCAGAAAGCTTCTACATGGAATAGGCCTGGCCATTATTTAATCTCAGTCCACTTAAATACTACCACAAAAAATACTGCAAGTTTGATGTTCACACTCTGACAATATTGACAACCAGAAACTTGTCCAAGCTTGATCCTAATGGATTACTCTTGCTTCTCCTAGACATTTCCCTCCCTGCACTGTACCATTGCATACTAAGCAATTCCCTTTGGTCCAACATAAAGCAAAGATGCTTTTTAATGTTAAAAAAATAGGACAGTCCCTTGATGGACCAAAGGGTTCAGACCTCCATTCTGGGGCCTGAAACTCCCAAGAAAGAAAACTGATCGCTCACAGGTCCAGAGTTTGATAAAAGGATTGATAAAATCCCTGTTGCACTTCGTTGTTTTACCTGCAACCTCAAGCGGTCTCTGCTACTACAAAACCATGTAACTGGCACTGAAATGGTCATGAAATGATATAGTAAAATTTCACCTGGTTTTACTATTTCTTCAGGAAAACAGAAGTCACATGTGAAAGCAAAGTGACATGTCATTTTACGTTTAGATATTATTGAGCTGTATTAAGGCATATATGTGGCTGTGGCAGCATCATAATTGACTGCTGGATATAAGGTATAAGATTTGCAGTCCCTCCCTAATAAAACTTTTCTTTCCCAGCATGTCCTTTAAATTAAGAGTGAAAGCCAGATTCTATAGTGATGCACTAGATTTCCATCATTAATCTAAGGCATAACATCTGATTTCTTAAGCATGAATAAGTGGATCTGTT
>JAAGNO010027711.1:0-27595 GCA_033439905.1 Ceryle rudis
TTAAAATAAATAAATATAATTAAAAAGCAAATGGATTATGCAAATCCAGATTTTTTTTTTTTTTCAAAATTATCTAAAACTATTACACTACTTCCTACCTCTTTGCAGATTTATAGTAAGTAAGATTTAGATTTCACGTTTCAGTTCAGGACCAGGCAGTTTTTGAAAACTAAAGAGCTCTTGAAAGATGAGAAGTATCACCAGTACTTATGTTTTTATTATTAATTGAGTGCAAGACACAATGCCTTTCTGAATTCAAAATAAGTAGTACTTAGAGCAAAAAAACCCACTAGATATTTTTGCATAGTGTTCTAATAAGAAATGGGTGTCACGAAAAGTTTACTCCCACTCAGTTTAGATGTAATAACAACTTACATGCCTAGAGGAGTGTTTAGTGTCCAAATGAAGAAATGCTTGCACTCAGAATTCAGTACTGCTAAGCTCATCTGTTAAAGTAGCCAAATAAGTAAAACTCTAATATCTCTGTAAGAAACATTAAATAATTTATTATTCTTTAAACATTGCCCTCATTCTCCAAATCCAAACTATAATTTAAGAAATAATAGTTCTTTGCTTACAATTATTTTAGGGTATTCAACATGAACACCTAATACTTAATTGAGCAACAAAACAGTGCTAGAGGCACTGTTTCACAGGTTTTATTAGATTTACTTATTTTAAAAGGGAGCACTGAATATGCCACCGACAGGAAGAGAAAAGCAGGTGGATGGAGCAGCAAAATGGGTTGTGCATGGGGATGTGGCAAATGCAACTTTTTGCTAAATACAGAGTTCTGAATAGATATTTTCACAAGATCTTTATGTGAATGATATGAGAGGGAGGATATTCTTCATAATCAACCACCATTCAAGGGAAAATTGCACTTGGGAAGAAAAGGCAGCTCATCAGCAGCTTGCTTATCAACTACACGGGCAGGTCCTTGCATGCAGAAGCTTCTGTATCAATGAACCCAGACAAGATGTTTGGGAAGGAGCCAGTCCCTAACCCAGAGTAGATGCCTGTAGTGGTAAAACAGAACCCCTTCAATCAAATGCACTCTCTAGTTAAACACCATGCAAATAGGAAAGAAAGTCAGAACCAACTTCTGATGAGGTAAGTGGAAGCATTGGATCAACATTGTTTCAGGGTTTGCATTTTCTATTGTTTATAGATTTATTATTGTAACTTAAAGAAATAGCCTGTAACTATTAGCCACAAGTTGTGTCTGCTATTTAGAATTTTCTTGGTGGGCATTATAAGAAAGAGAAGAGGAGATCCAGACAAGAGTCACTGCAGCAGAAACCTCAAAGTAAAGCAATAATTATTTGTGACCAGTGGTATCAAAAGATACTGATATCAACAGATCATGATATGTTAGAAATTGATCAAGCTAGACTGCCACAATGGCTCCTAGTGTCCTTATAATATACATGTTTTAGACATCTTACGTTGCTTTTGTGTTTGGAGAAGTCATCTGAATGTTAGTAACCAATGGTTATCAGGTCCATATCTATAACAGAAAACAGAAGAGTAAATCAAAGCTCTCAGAGCATGAATAGATAACATCAAAGTCTTCGTACTGTATGTAACCATGGAGCAGCTGGAGTTACATATAACCAGTTATTAACATACTGTCTTTCCAAAAATACATTTAATCACAAATTACTTGAGCCTGCTTTCCTGAGGGGGAGGTTAATACTTCTCAATATTGTCTAAAGAAATCCATTTTGCAGATACTGCATCATAGTATCCGAAGTTCCCAAAAATGTAAGCAGAAACTGGTAAGAAAAAAAAAAAAAAAAAGAGATGAGTATGTAAATCTGTCACTTGGAAGTTCTGCCTACTGTCACTAGGCCTACTCATATCTGATCTCTCATCTGAGATACAAGTCAGCGTTTTGAAATGAAAAATTATATGATGCCATAGATTGAGAAAATCCAAGTTAATGGGACTATTTGTAACTTTTGACTACTGCTATAATTTTGAGATTTTTAAAATGCTGAAATCGGAAAGAAGAGTTTTCTGCTACCTACACATCAGTTATCTCACCTATCACTTAGTTTCTTGCAGAATCTTACGTACCTCCTGTGGGAGGAAAAGAGCTTGAGCACAGATGTCATTTTGCGAGCAGCAGAAAAAAAAAAAAATTAATCTTGCTGGTGATAAATATAATGTGCTCCTGGAGCACTGTTGGGAAATATAATTGCTGGCTCCCTTCTCCAGTGTTAGTCTAGAACCTCACTACTTGTATTTAGCTCTTCAAGGAAAAACTGAGATCGTTTCGCACTAAGCTGACAACAGTGAGGAAAGTCAGCGTGAATAAAGAATATTTTAAAAATTGCTGTTTCTCGCCTGAAATAAAAAAATGTGGTTTGTGTTGTTTGGTTTGTTTGTTTGTTTGTTTTTCCCAGAATTCAATCAGAAATCAGTGCCTGAACTGGGAAGATTGTACAAGATTAATGCCATTCCAAAATAAAGTCAAGCAATCAGGACAGCATTTCTATTTGAAAACAACCCCCTGTCACAGGTGAAATCAAACTGCTCACCTTGTCTCCAGAAGGAAAGTTTATCCTGGCCAACAGAGGTAATGAGGAGACATGTTTTCCTCAGAGTCTGCTGTAGTATAAGTCTGTCTGTAGAGGTTAGTGGAGATGCACCTGGTTACCTCATGCCTCTCCTGGCGACCCTCAGGTAACCCTTAGAGGATCCAGGGTTCTATTTTTTTAAGGTTGTAGATTTTGCAGGAGGAGTGGTTAGAAATGAAAGGAAAAAAATTCTCAGTGTAGCACTTCAGTTAACTTTGTGTCTTTCACTTTTTTTTTCCAGTGGCTATGCAGGCAGATACTTCCAAAACAAGGTCTTGCTGTTCCAGGAGGAATGTGCAAACACAGGGGATCATTACAAATGATTCAGATTCAAGCATTCATCCTTAATTAATATTAGGGAGCTAGAATCATAGAATCATAGAATGGTAGGGGTTGGAAGGGACCTCTGGAGATCATCAAGTCCAACCCCACTGCCAGAGCAAGATCACCCAGGGCAGTCCACACAGGAACAGATCCAGGCGGGTCTTGAAAGTCGACAGAGAAGAAGACTCCACAACCTCTCTGGGCAGCCTGTTCCAGCCTCCATCACTCTCACAGTAAAGAAGTTTCTTGTCATGTTGAGGTGGAACTTCCTGTGTTCTAGATTATACCCATTATTCCTTGTCCTATTACTCGGCACCACAGAAAAGAGACTGGCCCCTTACACTTGACATCCACTCCTCAGATATTTATAGACATTAATAAGAACCCCTCTTATGCTTCTCTTCTCCAGGCTAAATAGCCCAAGGTGTCTCAGCCTTTCTTCATAGAAGAGATGTTCAAGTCCCTTAATCATCCTCATAGCCCTCCACTGGACTCTCTCCAGTAGATCCCTGTCTCTCTCGAATTGGGGAACCCAAAACTGGATACAGTATTCCATGTGTGGTCTCACCAGGGCAGAGTAGAGGGGGAGGAGAACCTCCTCCGACCTGCTAGACATGTTTTACTTAATGATCCCAGGATGCCATTGGCCTTCCTGGCCACAAGGGCACATTGTTGTCCCATGGATAATTTACTATCCACTAGGACTCCAAGATCCTTCTCCATGGAGCTCCTTTCCAGCAGGATGATCCCTAATCTGTACTGGTGCTGGTGTTATTTGTGCCCCGATGCAGGACTCTACACATCCTTATTGAACTTCATGAGGCCCAGCTCTCTAGCCGTCTAGATCTCACTGGATAGTAGCACAGCCTTCTGGTGTGTCAGCCACCCCTACCAGTTTCGTATCATCAGTGAGAGCAAACAGTTCTTCCCACTCAGCTGTTATTTGCCATTTACCACTCTGGATTTGGTCAGGTACAACAGGCATGTCCTGAAAAACTATCATATGCATGTGAAGATATTTGTGGTCAGAGTAGAAACCAAGATGCAGTGTCATCCTGGGAGTTACGTGTCTGAGTTCCCTTTAGGCAATGGAGGTCTAATCAATAGGGTTAAAGAAATGTGGGCATTCATTCATCTGTTGAGTTGCAAATGACTTATTTCTGAATAGTTCTCCAAATCCTATTGGCTAGCTAGACCTCTTTTGACTTGAAGGCTTATAAATCTAGGTCATATGTAGGTAACAACCTTTGGGAACTTGTGAATGCCATGCATCCCCTGAAGCACAGGCATGCAGTGCTGTCTATGCTGTGTCAGGACACTGTAGGTGGCTTCTAGGTGTTATGCCAGAATGGTGCAAGGCTCCTGGAGGAGACCTAAAAGTGGAATTCACCACCTGACTGTAGATATCTCAATTTACCATCTCCAGCTACTTACCTGAACACAGGTCTCTGGTGACATTTAATATGTTTGGCACTATGCTGGACATTCAAATATCCATTTTTGTCTGTGTCCTTAAAACAACCCACTCTTCCTTTGTGGGCCACAGCACTCAATCCCACTCAGAACTCAGAGAGAAACATGTTTTCTAACACGTGTATTACATTCCATGCTTAATGGTGGTGTTTTACACAATAATATAATGGGGGTTAATGAGTGTGTCTGTTAGAACTGGCTTTTGGCTGCAATGACCATGGCTGGTCACTGTGTTTCAGGGCTCTGGAGACTACCAACAGCTCTGCCTGTCCCTGCCTTTCTTATTCCTGCCCATGGCCCAGGACCCCATTTCAGCCCAGCCTAGGGTCCTCAGTCCTGTCCCCAGATCGTCCTGAATTCCTTCTTCAACTCTGATTGACCCTGGACCTGGATCATGCCTCTGGCTGGCTGATCAGTGGCCTCACAATGTTCTGCACTGATGACAAATCTGAACAGACTGATTTTGCCACCGAGCTCTGCCATTTGAGACTCAGTGAGCCAGTCACTTCCCAGCTGTCTAACACAAATGAGAACCTGTTCTGAAACTGAGATCAGCATCAGACCAGCTGAATCATTCAGCTTGATATAAGGGACAAGTAAGGAGTGGGATGCCCAGGCTGGATGAGGACTACACTTCACTAGCTCCGTACTATCAAAAAGTAATTTAAGCATCTAATAACAAAGGCCTTTTCCGCTGTAACTCTTATTTTTAAAAATTACCATTTTTGTCTGTTTATTTTATTCTATTTTATCAATCAGGGACAACAAGTCCCATGCAAAAAGTTCAAATAGTTCTCTGATGCTGTTTATTATTTTTAATAATTCCCACGCGTATCATTGTCCTGGATGCTTTATATCTCTTTATCATAATCAAGCCTTGCACACCAATTTGTGCAGTTATTCATATGTTACTGCTGCATTTTGGGAAATGGTTGAGCATGCCATTTAACTGGTAGTTGTGTGTCAAAAGATTTTTTTTTTCCAGGTTAGACATTTGCAAACAGTTTTTCAAAGCCTGATTAGAACATTCCATTTTCCAATTGGCCTGAGGGTAGTGCATGGATGAGTGCTTTATGCTTATGCTTCTTCCTTTAGAAATGCTGCAGATTCCCACAGCGGTGAAATGAAGACTATTGTCACAGTTTAGTTTTCAGATTTACATTGTGAGTAAAAAAATGTAACAAGAAGTAGATTATTGTTGTGGAAGCAACATGGCAAATAAAGTTTGCTTCAGGCTATTTGCTAATTAGTTACTGCAAGAATGTAAAGGCAGTTTCCTTGAGCCATTTTGAATGGGTCAAGGATGTCTGTAGTCTTCTGTTAGGAAGGAAGGATTAGACAGCAGAATATAATGCAAATAAATTACACACTTACACAGAGTTAACTTATTTTGAGAAATGGATAGAAAATACTACAGAATTTTATAGACTTCTCAGTTTGTGGCTATGTCACTAGCACTAGAACTCAAAACCTTGTGTGATTTTGACAGTATCACAATCAGCTTGCTCAGGTTCATCATTTACCAGTGAAATGGTAAAATGGGTTGGAGAGGATTCAGAACATTATTTTTCCTTTAGTACTTCACTTAAAACATTCTACAAGAAGGAGGTTGATTTGAAAGTTAGGTGACTTGGGTTCCCTTCGTGCAGTTGGCTGGCTGGCTGGTGGGCATGTCATCTCCAGGAGCTGGACTTGTCAGAAATCCTGCTGGTGGCAGGTTCTCTTAGAGGTGCCTGTTTCCTCAGTGTCTGGACAGGTTGCTTCCCAGGCACCCATCTCCTTTACCAATTTGTAGAGCATTTTATGGAACAAAAAGCCTGACACTGTGGGAGCAGTGCCTGCCATGGTCTCACCTTCATTACTGCTCATGTTCTCAGGGTTTCCAGGTCCACATGATGACCAGGTATGCAGCAGATTCTATGCTTCCAAGGTGAGTTAATAAAAGATTGTTCTGAATTAGAAGAAAATATCTTTCAGAATTTAGAATATTTCTGTGGACTTACAATTCAACATTGTCATCAACTTTGTTGGAAAGTACAGATGATTCCTAGTCATCAGTAAAAAGTTTGCGTTCATCCGTAATTAACATATTTGATAAAGAAAATGAAACATTTGCTTTATGGATTATTTTGTACATTGTAGAATTAGAGATATCTTCAGTTATGTTAGACACAGTTAAGGGAAGGAACTGTCTTGCATAGTGCTTACTACAATTTCAGAGTTTATGATCAAATGCATACATTAGTTTCAGCTATTGGGAATTTGTTATCTTACAACAAGAACTTGTATTATTAGTCTGAGACTAATAGGTCACGAATAAAAATGTCATAAAGCACTTCTGTAATTGCTGGAAGTTTGGAATAAACTTGAGAGGAAAAGTTTTGATTGCAAAAGATCATATGTGGGACCGCAGAAGCTACAGCTACTTGTTTGGCTATTACTATGTGGCCTAGGAATGGAGTTTATGCTTCGGTTTGAGATCAGGCATTTAAAATAATTTCATCCTCTTAAATTGCCATATAGAAGAAAAGAAATCAGTTTCCACAACTTCATGTGTACAATCCAATGTAGAAATTCTCTTCAGAGTCTGCTGGTGTATTCTTAAGCACAACAGACCCCAAAATAGCTTTGCAAAATCAGCAGCATCATTCTTTAGGCAGCATTAAATAAAAGCATAAATCTGGAGCATTGGGGTAAAAGTCCCTCTGTCTTCCTGTCAATGAATTTTGTAAAGTGTGTGTTTGAAACAACGTTCCCAGAATATTCTGCAAAATTTGTCCCATGCATCAAACAGTGAGAATATTCAAATGACATTATTAAAGGTCTTAAGTAACTCGACACAGAAGCTAACCCCTGATGGAAGGGAAGCTAAAAAAGTGTTTTCCCTCTAAGACATTCTCACCAGCCATTTTATGGTGTGCTTCTAGAATACCCCTCGGAGGCATCTACTACTGTCCATGTCAGAGGAATCGGGAGTGGAATAAACGGACTACTGGTCTCATTCAGGATGATAAGACCTGTGCTACATGGAAACCCTTTGATAAAAAGAGATTTTACATATCACTGGCATTTAACATCCTCCTGTCTGTGGGAGGGTGTGATTGTCCCTCAGAATCGTTTTATTCAACTTGCATAAGTTCAGATGCATAAAACTATCTCTTTATTCCTCGTTGGCAAGAATTTGAAACTCCTACTCTGGGAGCTAATGTATTCTATGAAGCCATTCTTTCCCTGCTTTTGTAGCTCCTAGGACAGCTTTTTTCCCCAGACAAAGTCAAACATCTAAGTTTCTGTTGTATGGGAATCGCTTCTTTTCTGATGCACCAGTGCCAAAGCACAGCCCAGTGTCGGACTCAGCACAGCCTGTCACAACGGAGACAGAGGTTAAACAAGGAGGTTTATTCAGTGCTGTTGGGGAAGAAACACATCCATTAACAACTTAGAGGTTTAAAGCCGTCAAAAGGCCCATTTCAAGAATAAGAGTGTCAGTTTTCACAATATTGAACTCAGCAGGTACACAAAGAGTGTCATGTGTCACCAGTGCAATGCGATAGCCAAGTGCAGGGGTTGCTTCCTTCAAGTCTCCTAAAGTAGTTCTGGCTCTAGACCCTTTGAAAATATTGCAGATGCAGGCAGAGTTGACACAACTGAACCGGTGTCTGGCGAACTGAGAGCAGTTCAGTAAAGTGAGGCTGTCCTCCAGGGAACAAGTGTCCCAGGGTGCAAATGCTATTGTAGAAACTGATGTCAGGAACAAAACAAGCTGAACTGCATTTATCTACACTCAATTCTAAGGCTGGGAGTGGAGGAGTAAGAGTCCCAGTGAATCAAAAGCAGTATTTCATTTTGCCAGGCTCTTAGAAACATTTGTGGCAAATGAGTCGTAGGCCAATGGCCAGCATTTGCTTTAAGTTTAAATGAAATTCCTTTCAGAGCAGTTGCAGAAGCAAAATAGTAACCACTTTAGCAAACCCCATCTGAATGGTGGGAGAAATGGAGCAGATGAAAGGAAAATTAGGAAGAGACTGGAGAAAAAGGGAAAGGAAAAACAGAGGGTTAGAACAAGGTTTACAGGGAAGAGAGAGGGTGGAAGAAAGGAGGATGGAAATGGGGGGTTTTGGACTGAGAGGATCCTTAGCTATGGTCTACATATTACATATGAAATTCTTAGTTACCCATTTTGACAGGCTGTGGTGATAATCATACTAAATGCTGCATATTCTCTTCATTGATCAAGAAATAACATCAGGCAGAATGTTAGCTATATTTGTATCCAGTAGATTTATTTATTTATTTATAAAAATAAAATATGTGTCTCTGTTTTGAAGCACAATTTCACATTAGCATTGGTCAATCTGGAATTCACTGCAAAGAATCTCAGTTTAAGTACTAATCAGCATCTTTCAAAAAAATATTGAACGTCAAGAAATTTTTCAGGAAGTTATATAGCTAGTCAGATTTGTTTGGGCACCATCATCATCTTTTCTTCTTTGTTTGGCCAGAGTTTGCCTAGCCAGTTCTCAATCACCCTTCTTTTCTGTGCTCCCTATAGCCTCTTTGACCTCTGTTTTAAAATATTGTCACAGCACACAAAGCCTACCTCAAAGCCTTCACTTGTCCTTCTCTTCCTCTGGCTTACTCACCTCCACCTGTGTTACCATCTCCCTTCCACTCCCTAATCCCCTCACATCATGTAAGAAATATTTCCTGTTTGCTTGATAAATCCACCAACCTCATGGGTTCACCCTCCACACGATCTCGCTCAGGGGTGTGTGTGTATGAGTGACAGAGGCACCCTGTCAGCCTGAACTGAAATCACTGATGTTTGGTTTAAGCTCACCTCCGTGAATAAACAGGGCAAAGACAGCCACACTCCCATGAATTAGTTGGCTGTCGTTTGTTAACACCAGAATGAATATCTGAAGCTGATTTATTTATATATTTATTTTATGAGACCTCTGTAAATCTAGTATGTAAATTATCTCAGGTTAGACTTTGAAAAGCAATTCCCACAACTAGAGTCAATCTTGCAGAAGAACTCTCTTCCTCTTAACATATTTGAATAAAATTGGCTGTGATGCTGATGATCTCTACAAATGCAGCCATTGTCATTAGATGGTTAAACTGGAACTATTTGGTGCTGAGTTGGTTTTTTTGGTGGTTTTTTAAAAAAACCAAAAAATACCCCAAACCCACATCTGTATTTTCACTGTTGCCTGCCTTTGATTTGTGTTTTATCAAGTTGCCAGTGAATAGCATCATTATCACTCTACTCATACCGGAACATTTTTAAATTTTCTACATTTTGATTAAAATACATTTGGTCTAATTAGAAATGTGAAATCAGGATGGGTGATAGCAATCCTAGAACGGCACTTCAAACACCGTTACAGGCATTTCAGGAAGGGGTCACAGAAATAAACTACAGCTCATTAGCCCGAGGCTATGAGTGATCTAACAACTATACAGAAAATTGGCAGGTCTTTTGTCCTCAAGGAGCCTGTGTATTAAACTAATTGTTAAATATAGCAAACAGACTGGCAGTCCAGTCAGACTATTTTTTGCACATGTAAAATAATGGGGTTATTTGGATTTCATTGAAATGCTATCCATATATGTTTTATAAATGTGCAAACACTTACACGCTTCATAGAAAATCTTCAATACCAGACTGAGATTTTAAAGGAGCCACTCTATTTTAAAATGGCTATTTAGAAAAAAATATATATACCTTATTTACAAGGGAGAAATAAGGTAAAATGCATATTGAAAGGCTGTTTTGATGGCTGATTCTTACTAAGTTTGTAATTGTTTTGTTATATGACAACATTCTTTGGAATAGTAGTTAAATATTTGGAAGAAGGAGTGAAAAAATCTTACTGTGTTCATTATTTTATGCTACATTTTTCTCATTCATGTACATGTATGTATAAAGAGTGTGACATGCTTCTCACTTCCAGAATTATATTTTGTGAAGTTAAAAGCTTTTGTGATGCTAAAAAATTGCTGAGTGAGATTTGTTCAGGACTAACTGACATTATTCCTTGCTGTTCTCGTTAAAAACTGGTGATGCAGCACAATGACTTGGTTAGTGACAATAGAGAAGATTTCATTCTACTTCCTGATTGGAATTTTTAGATTATACCAGTCCACATCCTTTATGAGTTATAATATAAAATTACCATAACAAAGGAGAGCACTATATGCACAGAGAACATTGCTGCAAGAAGAAATTGAAAACAGCATATAAAACAATCTGTGACTGGAGAAGAATGGGAGGAATGAACACAGTAGGAGAATTAATTTGGTCTAACTTTACTTATAGAAAAGATAGCCCTATATTCTAATTTAGTTGTCTGTTATCCTCCATCTCCCAACCAAAAGAGTTGCTTCAGTTTAATTTTTTTTCTCTGAGGTGTTTCACATGAAGAACCGGTGGATTTTATTTTAAATATTGATTTTTTGTTTGTTTGTTTTGTAGCATGTTAACACCAACAACCCAAATCCGTGTGAAATAGAAACTATTGATAACTTCTTTGCATATATTAAAGAAGAGTTATTCTGTGCAGTTTTCCCAATATTCTAGAATCAGTAGCTTTTTAGGGATATTTCTTAGAGTATTTTTAATATTATATAAGTTATGATAGGTAACTTGAATTATTTACTATTCTTTCAGACACAACCTTTCTAAAAATCAGGAATTTGTGCACAAATTCTTACACACACACACACAAGCTAGACTTTTAGTAGATTTTGTTACAAAAAAAAATGTATTTGGCTTTGAGTTCTGAAATATGGAAGAATTGCTAGTGTTTTAAAAAAAAAGTTTTGGAAACAGACATTGAAAACAACACCCACTGCTTATATGTTTGCAGTACAGATAAAGAAGATTATGGGATTTAACAAGCATGCATTTATTTGTGTCATATTGCTGAGGAAAAGAGTTGATTTTAGTAGGATTACTCATGTGCTTAAAGCTAAGCGTATGCCTTCAAGGATGGGGGGTCAAGGCTGAAATGATCACAGCTCATAGGACTGAACTTCTGTTACTTTGTCATCCTACCTCTCCCATCAAGAAAAAGAAACTTTAAGCCCTCCGTGGTTGTTTCCAGTGTTTGCCAGGCTCACTTCCATTGCAGAGGAATCCTCGCTGCTTCAGTGTACGCCCCATCCAGTGATCACACACAAACGAGCTGATTGTATTCCAAACAGCTAAGTCATGGCTGCAACCAAATCAAAGGCAAACTTTCATTGACTTCAATAACTGAAGAATTTGGATTTAAATAAAATCAGTTGGCAAATAGCAGCAAGGGAGGTTGCTGTCACATTCTCTTCCATCCTTGCTTGTGTTAGACATTTATCTTTAATGCATTTTCCTTTTAATTTAAAAGGGAAAACCACATCCATATGATGGAGATGATGATATACAGTTGTGGTCTGATTGTGAATAATCTAATTCAAGTTATGGATTATCTTAATTTAAATCTTTCCAAGATTATGGTACTAAGAAAACTGGACTATTGCTTAAAGGTCAGATTTTTTTTTTTAATCACTCTTAGAAAAATTCCACTGTAGTTATAACAAAAAGGTTGTTACTTTTGTTGGCTTTTTTTTTTTTTTTTTTCTCTCAAGATCTTATGTTCTCAAACCAAAGCTGGCCTTAACAAATACACAGATTAAGTAATCATACAACTATGGACTGGTATCCCAAATACTTATCCAGCCTTCTTGGTTTCTTCCAATTTAGTTTATGACAAGGTGTTCTGAGAAAAAAAATAAAGCAGCTGGTGAAAGGAAAGCTAACAAATACAGTGCCTATTATTTTCAAATTCATAATCACACAATATTGATAAAGCTAAAACTTGGATTAATATCAGGTGGGTTTGAAAAAGTCTCTTTATACATTATTCATTTCACTTAAATAGTGCACACAACACTAAATGAAATAGAAAATGGCATTTTTAAAAAGTAGAAGCATCCTTCTGAGTTTGGTGTAATTTTTCCCATGAGCTACAATCACATAGGCAAATTCTGCATTCCTTCAATAATGCAGACAAGGCGCTTAGGTCCAAAGTCACCAAAGTATTTAAAATTCCTTCATCAGCTAGGGCCGTCAAAAGGAAAAGATAACTTATCCATATTTCTCTGACATGATGTTTTAATCCAAGTCAAGATTTATGGGTGCTTGTAAAGTAGTATTAAGCAACATATAAGCTGCAGTTAGTATATCCAAAAGCCAAGAAAATGGTCCAGAAATCCTGCATTCAAGGATCAAAGATCTAAATCTTCCACAGACCATTCAAGTTGTAGCCTGAATTGTCTTCAACTGGTTTTATACCAGTATTAAGAAGGAAGCATAGTAAGAAGTCATTGGATGTCTTCATGATACATTTTTCCTTAAATGAAAGTCCTCCAAATGTTTAAAAAATGTGTTTTACATGCCTTCCTTTGTTTTCCAGTATCATGAAGCTAGACCTACAATGTATCAAACAAGAAATGTTAATACTGGCTCTCTCTATAAGGTTAACTGCAAATTCAAGACAAAACAGTTATGTACGTATTTTTAATCTGAAGGAACTATGCAAGGACTCTGCACATGCAAAACCAAATCAGAGTAAAAACATGCCATTTTCACAATAATTTAAGTGGAATTAATGTGACAAAAGGTCTTAGTGTGTTACAATAGACCATTTAAATCACAATCCAGTTGTATAAAATGTGCACATTAGGGTTATGGTTTAATTTATACCAATTTAAAAGCATAATAACAGCACTGTAGTTTGTTGAATAAATATTGCAACCAAGAGAAGCTTCAAGTGCATCCTCCTTATAAAATCTCATAAGTAAACCTATTGCAGACTCTTAAATACTGAATTCTTTTCCTCGTGTCAGTTTAGACAGAAGAAGAAAAGGTTTAGCAAACCCTGATGCTATCAGGTAGTTTGCTTCTCATTTTATCTATTTCCTTCCCTGAGAGGGCCATAGAAACAATTAACCAGATTTCGATTAACTGCTTGAAAAATCACCAGCTGTTTTTTCTCAGTCACTTAAACCTTTCATTCTTGACCTAGATTTAGCAAGCAAAACAAACAATAGCAAGGGTTTTTTTTCCCCAAGAAAAACTGAACCTGTAGTATATTTATGACAGTGGCAAAAAAGTATCTATGGAAATCTGGATTTAAAGTCATTTTCCATTTCCCCACACACTTTATGGCTTTATTACATTTATTAAATTAAGAGCAACTTAATTATCAAGCAAATAAGAAGTTATCAGTGTGGTTTGAATCAGCTGAAAAACATACAGGATTCACCACAGACCTGTAAATTCATGTCAACTCCAGCCTCAGGCAAGTCTGTTTTGCCCAACCTGATCATCCTGTTTAACAGACCCTGGCAGGAGTTTTAATTTCTGTGATGCTTAATTGATGTATGTGAGTCAATGTACACATATGTGATGTGAAACTTAGACACTTTCCACATTAAAGTTCATAATACTGTATACTTGCAAACAGGAGGATCATATAACGACTGGCAATGAGCTCAAAATGGTGGCTAAAATGGTATCACCAATCTAATTTTCACCTTATTATTAAGATTTGCAATGAGGGCCAATACACAGCTTACTTCACCTTTTCTCTCCTTTCCCATGTCCTTGCAATAGATTATTTAAATAACATAAACATTTAATGCAACTGTCTCATCATTTACTGGTTATTATGCTTGAGGACAGGTGCATAGCTGAGATGCAATGGAAGTTCAGAGCTATTGATATATGTCTTGCACAAGCATTTTCCAGGACATTTTAGCAAGTTTGGTGTGAAATAGACTGGTCTTGTAGGACCAGGCAGATTTTATTACACCAAATCAGTGCACAAATGGCTGTCCTTGCACAAAACAGGAGAGACAAAAACCTACAGAGTTCAGAAAAGAAAATACTCCAATATACTTTTGTACCTGTAACTCCAAAAGACAGTCTCTGTGCTGAAAAGCTCTTGGACATTTAGGGGCAGCTGAAGTTTTTTTATTTAGAAGGAAGCATTTCCCATTGGTGAAAGAGAACTGAACATTTCTGTGACTGATGGAGCTGATCATTCAGAAAGTGCCTATATGGATAAATGCGATAGGTAATTTGGAGCTGTAGCCAAAAAACTGTACTCAGAATCCTTTCTGAAGAAATCAAGCCACTTGGAAAACACCTGGAAGAATATAAAGTGGATGAAGCTGATTTTTAAATTCATTCCACCATGTTTTTGTGTGGTTTTTTTGCATCAGATAAATCCGTGATTTGGAGTTCTGCCCAAAGGAGAAAAAGATTGACATTCTTAGAGTAGAGCATTAAAAAAAAAAATTAAAGTTGAAAGCTTCTTTTCAGGTATACACTCAAGATGATATGAAAAGTTCAGTTTAGGTCATAGTAATCACAGGGAAATTTTCAGAACTGGCAATTCAGCTTTTATAGCTCAGTTTTCTCATCTTTAAAATGTGAGTAGTGAGGGGTATTTAGCTTTTGACAAACATAAAAATAAGAGTTTTACATGTCTTCAGTGAGAGCAGCCAGGTAAGTATGAATCATTAGCTCAGTTTTACAGATGCAGCATGTGAAGCTGAGAAAT
This sequence comes from Ceryle rudis, assembly GCA_033439905.1. NCBI lineage: Eukaryota > Metazoa > Chordata > Aves > Coraciiformes > Cerylidae > Ceryle > Ceryle rudis. Next base: position 14,996 of record JAAGNO010027711.1, read on the forward strand.
GTTCAATAAATGGAAAACAGTGAAAAGAACAGTGGTTTTGTCCATTTGTGGTAAATTCCTCCTGTAGTGATTGTGGTGGTAAAATCTGATTGCTCCCTCTAACTTTTTAATTTTTTACCTTCCTTAAACAAATGACACTGTTTTGTTCTTTCTTCAGCTCTTGCTTCATTAGTTAAGGCATCTTCCATGCTGGTGGTGGTGGCGTCTAAATTTGTTTTCTCAGGCCATTTAAGATGACTTTTGTGCATTTATGCACAAAGCAGAGGAAAATGTCTGTTGATTGTTTTGTAAGTTACACTGAATTTGAAATAGCAAGGACAGCACAAACATGTTTTTACCAGTAAACTGTGCAAACATGACATGGAAATCATAGAGGGAGCATGCGGAGTGCATGTAATATCAACATATCTTTTTCTTACAAAGTGTGTTATATCACCAGAGGGACACTTTAAAATGAAACCTTTCAAAGTTTTCAGATTTTTCAGTGGCATGCACATTTATAGCAAGCAATTAAACACAGAAATTATGGATAGAATGCAATTGGAAGTGAAAATCTAAAAAGTCTGCACTGATCTAAGAAGACAGCCTGATGCAAAGCATCATCTCCCAAAGGCCCTTCTGTCTGCGTAGTTTTGAAACATACACTAAACCAGCTGCCAAACCTGGCTTTTAAATAGAGGCTACAAAAAAAAAAAAAAAAAAAGGTGTTCTGCATTTTCCCTGCATGCCACTTTACAAAGGAAAGCAGCACTGTCTGGCTGCCATATAGCTGGGCAAATGGGAGCCAGCTTGCAAGTGATTAAAATAATGAAACTGGAAAGGATTAGCCACATTATCCAAACATGAAGCAATAGGCTAGTCAAACTAATCCCTGAGGAAGAGTTAAAGGAAACAAATGACATGATAGACACAGGGTTACTTCTCGGTAAGATAGCATTAAAGCATGTGGTACTTACACTCGTGTTCTGCTCGTATATTTTCTGAAAGCGTATGCAAACAGGGAGAAGAAGGTAAGCTGACGTGTCTGTCTGACAATACTGAACCAGTTTTATTTCAGATTCTGCATGTCTTATCTGACTTTTAAAAATAATTAAAATGTTATTAGACTGACTGATATCAATGGAACATCCACATCCTGTGGAGCCCTTAATTGCAGGAAAAGAAGGGTAATGATCCAGGTTTTAATACAACTGTGTCTATTGTGCCCTGTTGGATGGATTCATTATGCAGTGAGTGAACAATTTTTTTCCTTGGTATTTAATTATTTTGGAACTGTAAGAAGTAATTCTAGTGCTAATTATAACATTTATATTTTAGAGGGAAAAATTAGCCCCAAATGTTTTTTTTTTCCTTTTATAAAATCTCATCACATATGGAAATGATGCCCCAGCTCTATATTCATGTATTGCCAGATTTCTATCCATACAGAAATTCAAGTAATAGATTATTGCTAAACCTCTTGACATTTAAACCAGATGAAAACAAGACACATAGTAATTATTTCTAGATCTAATTTGAAGTGCACAGGGCCAAAAGAGAGTTTTTCCAAATTCATATATACACTATAACAGGGAACACAAAACAAGCAATCTCAATGAAATAACCATGCATACATGGAAGGACTCTGATGAAGGACAAACCAGAAACTAAGCTGCTACTCATTATTCTTTTGATTACTTCAGGGTGGACCACAGGTATGGGCTTTTAGCTGGGAGGGAGTAGGGCTCTGGCAGAGCTGTAGACTCAACACAAACCTTTCCTGAACCAACTCATGTGCATCCGCTTCATGCACGTGAGTCCAAGTGGTCATCTTTCTCTCTCTTCATGCCAGGTGCAAACCCTATTACATGTTTTTTGATACCAGAGGAAAGTTTTAGAGAACATGGAATATCAAATACTGCACTGTACCAGAGATGGCTCTGTCCTTTACAGTTTTTCTGACTGATAGGTAGAACATGATTCAGAAAGATATCAAAATCCTTCCATGAAGGATTATAAATTGCTCTGCCGATGAAGTTTCTTAACAATGATCTGTTACTGGCTTCTGTATTGACACTTGAGGGTACATAATCCTACCACATTTTTCTCTCAGTTTAATGGGGTGCTGAGTATTTTCCTTGTTCATATTCAAATCTCACCTTGTTAAAGGTCCAATAATCAATTGGCTTCAATAACACCCTTTGACAATGATTTCTCCAGGTTAATTGGTTGTGTTATCTGAAGAATATTTCCTTTTGCTTTTTATCAGCTGCTTGACAAAAGTATTTTTTGTAACCTTTTTAGAAGAGCTGAATTTGGGAAGAACTTATCAGGCTCTGAAGAAGTGCAATCATCCATTCCTACTAAGTGATATATTAGATCATTTATTTGTGGCAAGACAGACATTTCAATAGTGCTTATTGTTTCCCATAATGAAAGGTTTAAATCTTCCTTTAGGTTCTTCTGAAATTTAATTTTTGTTGATGGAGACAAGCCAGTCTGTGCAAGATTTTTTTTTTTTATGTCAGGGCTTCAGAAATTCCAAACTATTAATTATATTTTTCCACTCTCTAACTCCATGTTGTGAAAAAAGGAGGTGGAGGAAATCAAGTACAATAGAAGCTTTCACACACCTCACCTTTAAAAACAATAAATTCCTTCCCTTTAGCAGGATTATTTATTGAGCTGCTTTTTAGTCACTGAAAAGGGATTTTGTCATACACTCTACACCACTCATGAAAACTGCATCCTATTGTATTTCTGCATTTGCATTTGGCAGAAGTGCACAATGCAAGTGACAAATTTATCTCCTTGGCCAGGTTAACCCCAGAAATGCCCTTTCTACCAGAGTACTAAGGCTCCATGAGTAGTGTGTTCCAAGCCTGAGTGACTTGTGTGTAAATTCTCTTCTATCAACATTTAAGTGTTTGGGGTCTTTTTTTTTAGAGTATTACTTGCCTTAATTAAGAAGACCACTATGCTAGAAAAATACACTTATTTTCACTTTGAAATATTTATATTACATCCAAATCACTAATATCATTGGTACATAGTGGTGAAATTCTTTATCCTGCAGTCTTTGCTTAGATAACATTCACACTATCAAATAGTACAGTTTCCATGGCTGTAACACTGTACTTGCTTCCTGCTGTTCAGCTCTTAGTCCAGGAAAATCTGTGCTCTTGCTTCTCATCTGCAAAGCATTCTGGGGTCATGGACAAAGGCCTGAAGAAAATTTTCTCTGAGAAAATCAATAATGATTTATGACATCTGACTTCAAAAAATGTTGTTTCATAAAAGTAATAGACAATGAAGCACTAATCTACTAAGATGACTCTGGGTTCCAGTCCACCTCTAATTTTATTTTTCCAGCAGCCAAAGCACTGGCTCTTAGTTCTCTGGAGAAGCTGCCTTGTTTTTCAAATGCACCAAAATGCATCAACCTGTGCTAAGAATGAGAAATTATTTCGAAATACTATTGGAATACTATTTTGAATATTCAGAAACTGCTACTCATTCATCTATTCAGATTCTGGGAGGCAAAGTAGCTTGACACCAAAACTTTAAAAATAAATCTGATGATAACTAATCTCATGATTTGGAGGAACAATCCATGATTGTTACACTGTTCGGTCTGCAGAGCTGCCATTACTGGTGTATAGTGGGCAAGGGAGCAGGTGTTTAAGAAAATTGCAAACAGCAACATATTTTTTTCTTCCACCTGAAGTGAGAGAGGTTTATTCAGAGAAGATTGCCTGGGTACTTCCTCATAAAATTTTACAAAAGTTTTTATTCCCCAAAGAACTGGTTTTATTCACAATTCAATACTCGGGATGAATGAGTCATTGCTGCCCACAAACTGCAGAGGACCAGGAAATTCATTCATGAGTTACGTCCTCTAAAAAGCTTGCCAGGAGTACTTTAGCCCACAAATATGTACATCTGTGTCTGCTTGCACGTAGTAGTTATTTGCACCCAGCTTGAGTCTTTATAGCTGGTTTTCCCAGGATCACATTCCACTCTCTCCATGTATTTTCCTATTTACTATGCTCCTCAGTTTTGCAATGTGATACACACCGGGATGAACAGGTCAGCTCTGTATAAATAAATGCAAGAGGCTTGAAATACAGGACTAATTAACCTAGTCATAGCATTATATCTTGCTGGATTCACATCTACTTCTTCCCAGTGATGTTCTGTGCTACTTAGCGGTGCTCCAGGCACCTCAGAGTGACAACATACACCACCATCGTTGTCACCCTCTCCCACATCTGCGCTAGGCCTTTCATAAAAGGAAAGATGCTCATGGGTTTCAGTAGCAGTTTGTCAAGCTCTGGTATGGTGCTTGACTCCTCTTTTTCCCTGCAAGAAAAGAGGGAAGTCCTATTAACAGGAAACAGCATGATTCATTTTCCCAGGTAGCTGACTACAATGTAGGTGTTTTCTGCTACCTGAGGTGGACCTGTCAGCTGTTTAGCTGGCTCAGTGGTAACACTGGGATCACTCCAGTCTCCTTGCTTTTAGTTGTAGACTCTGACTGGACCAAAGTGGTCTGCTGAACCAGCAGGCTGTGCTAGGGCAAGCAAACTGCCCTCTAGGCTATGCCTCGAGGTGTGGAAGTGTTTCTATACTGCCCACTGCTCACTTTGTCAGTTATTAAAGCAAACGCTTTCCCATTTCATGTCAGCTTTTCATGCTAACCAGCACAATGAATTTGAAGCAGTGAGCTTCCTCTGCTGTTGACATCAGGCACACAGAACAGGACACTTACTCATAACAAGGCAGCACTGATCTGCCATGGGTCCCTAATTCTTTCATTCACGTACTCTGCTGCAATGCCAGATGAAAGCAGGTAGCATTCCATGGCAAGTAGCTATGTTGCCAGACCATTGCATTCAGAGGCCTCCACAAAACTATCTATGACTGTTGTCACATGTCAGCAAAATTCTTTGCACAAAGAGAAAGCAATATTGATAGATGTGTGAATAATAAAACAAATCAGTATCATTGCTGTCTCCTGTGCCTTACACATTTTGTTTTAACTGTATAATCTAATTCCTTCCTGGGCACTAGGAATAAATAACCTCCTTGCCTTTCACATCACATCTGAAAGTCATGTGAGAGTCACGATCTAGCTTTAAATAATATATTAATTCACCTCATTGGCTGCAGCAGCCATCTTACATGTATTTTCTATGTCAGGCCTACGCAATATATTAAAACATCCATGAAGACGTGTTGTTTCTATGCAGGGAGTAGGGCAGACTTTCTAAAAGGTAAATACCTGGAGGTATTGATAATATTTCCACAGTGTAATGGAATTCAGTTATTTATGTCATAAGCTAGGTTCTTACAAATCAGTACAGAAAGTCTCCTGAAAGTTTGTATTCTGATGCTGTCATTTGCAGGCTATTTTAGACTAGTTTATACATAAGAGACTCTGTCACTTCTTGGAAAAGGTGATGCTTTAACATGTATAATCTTTTTCTTCAGCAGCCTTTAAAATATGGTTACAAGTATTAACTGTTATTATAGGTAACAGAGAAAATGATGCCTATACTTAAGACTGACTAACAATCTCCACAATAAAACTCTTGCTTATTATACTGTTAGACTTAAACTGTTCAGGATGAAGTTTTTCATTCCAGACAGCTGCCTCAGGTTGCATGTTTGGCAAAAATTTCAAATACAAAAGGTACAGTCATTTCCAAGAAAGAAGTTAAGAAAAAAAATTACTGTTTTGCACACCAAGAATTTTTACTGGAACAAGATGTCCTATGACTACCAGTGAAAACAGCAATGGGAAATCAGGAAAAAGTACAGACTGTACACCAAGTACAGTCTTACTGGGTAATGTAGGCACCTTTGGTGATGTCATGGTATGTCCCACAGAGACCTGGTCTTTCAGCTGGCTGCCTATGGGACCTGTTTGTAATGATATGTGGCTCCTGTTTGTCTCACGCATTTGGTTTTCCACACTTTTCAGTGGGAGCAAAAGTGTGAGATCAAAGTGTCAGGCATGCCCCCTGGGGAGGAGGTGGAGGAGGCTGCTCTGCAAGGGCAGTCAGGCTGACAAGTCTGTGCCACATCAGTGAAGTGTCATCATACTGTGTCCAAGCAGGAGAGCAGGCAGGGCTGTCAATGGGAACTGAGGTCAGGCTCAGCCCAAGGATCAGCCACCACCCTAGTGATGGGTCAGGAACAGGGTCAATCCAGAAAGCAAGCTCACCAGGTTGGGATCAGGAGGTACAAGGCTGGGCACAAGCATGGCTGTGGTGCAGCTGAGGCAAGGACCCAAGGTAAGGGATCCAAGCAAAGCGGGTCACCTCTGACAAGGTCCCTCATCGCTCTTTCTCTTCCCAGATTTGACAGAGGTGTGGGAGCTGACCCTGAGCACAGACAGCCAAAGCCCTTAGAGGGCAAGAGAGGCCACAGATTCAGCAGGTACGCTTAGGGCCTTGCCAGTGCCCTGCCTAACCTCACCTAAAAGTGGAGCTGAATATGACCACCAGGCTCCCAGCCATACCGGGGAGCTTGGACACCTTCCAGTGCCACCCACAAGGGTCCCCTTGAATTGTCATACATGTGAGGCCACTCTCGTATTTCCTTTGCTTTCAGATGCTGCACAGCTCTGGGGCTTGCCCCTGACCCATTCATCCTTCCATGTATGCAAACACAAGCCCTGCCAGTACATGCCTCCAGTGATAGACCCTGATTTTAGCTATCTACAGCTTTTTGTTCTGCCTTCCCCAGCATCCGAGGACCATGGAGTGTCATAGTCTCATGCTCTGTTCTTAGCAAATACCATGATTTCCACTCAGGAAAAATGTTTCTTTTTCACATAGAGATGAGGGAAAAAATGAATTTGCTGAAGAAGCTTGAAGGTATATAGAAATGAGCTAGGATTTCAAGAAAGGAAAAGATGGTTTTATTGGTAAGGCACTTAAATGTCCCACTGGAAAATTGCCTCCTACCAGAATGCCCATATGGAGCTAAAGAAGTCACTTCAACTTTTTACAATTGACTGCTGAAGGTGCTCTTCATTTTCCTTGTAATCTACTTGATAGCTTTCATGCTTGCAGAAGTGTTTGGTCTCACAAACGTTAACTGTGGCTGATTGGAACGCTGTAAATAACATGCTGTAAAAGCATGTAAAGTGCTGTAAAATAGTAAATGTCCTGGGAAATTGGGATCTAAGCATCTCATTCTGGGACCGCAAATTCATGGACACATGGCTTCTTGACCTAACACCTCTGTGGTTTAATTTTCTTTCTGTAAAAAAAGGATAAAAGTAATACCACTCCATACAAGTATTTGTAAAGTTTAATTAGTTTAGATTTGTGGAACACTGATGAATGATTTAAGGATGCACATAGCAAAAGTCATAAATCTCTGATCAGGGTTGGTTTATGCGACAGGCTAAGGATATGGTTGTGCATCACACCCTTCTTGGAGGTATAAAGACATCCTGAAAGAACAAAAGACTAAGCTGAAGAGGCAACTTGGTTGAAGTGAGCTACAAAGCTTTGTACACAGTATGCAGACCTATCAGCTTCTCCTCTCCCAGTCTGTGAAATCCACTGCATTTGGTCAGAGAGGAAGAAGACATTTTGTGAGACAAAGGACTATGGCACTAATTTGTGACTGAAGAGCATATTTTTGTTCAAGGCTGGGGCTGCTTAGCCTGAAGAAGTGAAGACTCTGGGGAAACCTTATTGCAGCTGTTCAATATATAAAGGGGGCTTATAAGGAAGACAGAAAAAGATGTTTTACCAGGGTCTGTAGAGACAGGACAAAGGGTAACCGTTTTTTAGGGTAGATGTTGATTGGATGTAAGAAATCTTTTACAGTGAGGATGGTAAGGTGCTGGAGTAGGTCATCCAGAGCAGTTGTGGATGCCCTATCATTGGAGGTGTTTAAGGTCAGGTTGGGTGGGGCTTTGAGCAACCTGACTGAGTGAAAGATGTCCGTACCTATGGACTAGATGATCTGTGAAAGTCCCATCCAACACAAACCATTCTGTGATTCTATGCTTCTGTGATTTTTTACCGGGACTTCTTTTTGGTTAGCTCATGAGTAGGTGATTTCCAAAACTACATTACATCCAGCACCCTCAGAGAACAGACTGATCAGAAGTCATAGATCACGGTGGAGGCCACACTATGATTCAGTAAGACATGGACTTAATCACAGGGAAGTGAAAGACAAGAACACACAGGACACGTTTCATTCTCACTGTGAGAATCAAAATTAGACAGGTCTAAATAGTTTGGTCAGGAACTTGTGCTATTTATGGACCATGGCTGATCACGTTACTGTCATTTTAATCCATTCTGGATTTCCCCTCATCACGATGTTGACTACAGCTTTAGCTGAGTATTGGCAACCGTGGTAGTCGTGCTCCTTTAGTTTGCTAACATCACTCTGTTTATTATGGTTATACTTAGAAGCTCCAGGCCTTGATCCATCAAACAATTAAAAGTTACTTTAAATTTTAACATGTTTCTGCTACTCAAAGCTGAATGTTGGCTCTATCTTTACATGCCTTGATGAATAAGACCCTCAACCACGATACCAAATGCCTACCCTGGATTATCTAGGGTGTTAAAAGTGTCTCTCTTATTGTTGCTTGCTAATCTTTTAAATGTTTTGTTTGTGACTTTCTTTTCCCCTGCCAAGCTCTGTACCCTGGAGCTTACACTGTTTTTCTATATCATGACTGGTTCATTGTTTATTTAGCTAGGCTATTGTCTAAGCTATATTAAAATTGTCCTTAGAGGCAGGGTGACACCCATAATGCATGTATCCTTATTACAGCTAGAGGCACAACACAGAAGCACTGCTAATTTATTACAAGAGACAGTGTAGACATTGAGCCCAGTTCAACCTTGACCAGAGGACCCAGGTGGCTTAGCCATGCAAAATATGGCTCATTTGTATCTACCTATTTTGTATTCACAGCTGACATATAGCTACTGAGAATATATGGCTGTAAGGCTATAATAGTTATAGGTAGAAATGGATGAGGTGTCTTTAAATAGGAGATTAGCTTTGATAGTCACTTTCCCTTTTTCCTTTAGGATCAGATTTTTACAAGACTATTGTAGTCACTGGACTGATATTGAAGAAAGCACAAAGGGGAGCATGAGATGAGGGAAATGAGGGAATACCTCTAAATCAGTGAAAAAGGAAAGGTACAAATAACTGGGATAATTGTTTGCATCGGGTTTGTCATCAGTGATAGCTATAAGCAAAATCCAGACTGCAAAAGTCTGAGAATACAGAGTTTTGTCTCTAATTTTTTTGGACCACAATTTTTTTTGACCACACCAATATCTGGAAGAGGAGCCTTGAATCTTATCAATATAACAGCTCGTTATTTGAATTATTTGCCCCATTGACATTTCAAAATCCAGCTGCCACCTATATTCAGATATCTGCTTATTTCAAAAATCTTGCCCAGAGAGAGAAAATCAGGATGTTATCATGACAGGATATGGTCTGGAACCAAGAGGTATCACCATCAAAGAAAAGGAAATGAAGATGCAACAAGCATAGGAACTTGTTGGTACCAGAAGCAGGGAGAACCTTGAAGGGTGAGGGTGCTGTTGAATGTTAAATTACACATGGAAGCAGTACTAAGTTCTCAGCCATCAACTGTTGCCTTAATTTTTTTCAGAAGTCCTACCTCCTAGCTCCAGACAGGACCTTCAAAGCCAGGAAAGGTGGCAGATACCAGGGTTAGAATCCTCAGGTGTAGTGAATGCATCTTCAGTTATTAAAATAGGGAAGGGAAAAATGAAACAATAGAAGAAAAATAAGTGCTCCATTTTACTACAATACTATTTTAGTCTCCATTTAAAAAGAAAAAAACAAATATTTTAAAAAGAATTAGATTTTCAGAGTGGGGAGCAATGGCAGATTTCATGTTAAAGAGTCCATGATATATTAAGAGAGTTAACCAAAAAGTTTAATGCAGTAAGCATGAAATAGGAAATGCAGCGCTCACAGTCAGTAGTTAAGATCCTCTTATCTCACTGTGGAAAGAAATGGAACTTTTTATGTTTCTCTATAGAAGGCAAGGCAGCCTGCTATGGTTACCAGAAATAAAGAGGAAAGTCTAGTTAGAGATCCCCCCCACCTTTGGTTTCTATGCAATAACTAAAGCTGATTAATCCAGGTCAATAGAAAAGTCAGCCACTAGTGTAGATTAAACAAGAGGAATTTGTTTTTGTTTACCCCTCTGTCTCCTCCCTTTTCATGGAGTTCTGGTATTACAAAAATGTGGAACAGTGATACCTTTTCTTGTTACTATAGATCACAGGTCTGTGTAGCTGTGGTTGCCGTGACGTTAAGCGTGCTACTTTGCAAAGCTAGAAATGTATTAAATCAATCTAGCTACGAGTTCCTTTTGTTTTTACAACAGAAAAGCTGATCGCACTTTTAAGAGGAGATCAAACTTCAGCCTTTCTAAATGCTTTAACCACAACTGACTCACTTAAAATTAGGGCAGGTTAAAGCAGCAAATAAGTCACAATTTGAAGATAGCCTTTGTCTTAGCCTTCCTGGAAACCCCTGGTAAACCTGTTCTCTTCCCTGTGGCAAGGTCATGACAAGCTTGTTTCTCTTTCTTCCACTAAGCTTGTTTCAAACTTATTTTTATCTTTGCTTTAAGCTTGTAATCCTCCTTTCCCTTCTCATCTTGAATCAGACCTAAGTCCTCAGATACAGTGGAACCAAACTTTCAGTGTTTGAATGCCCTTCTGCAATCCTTTACAAAGGGTTTGTCTTTACAATTAAATTCAGACAAGTTAGAAAGCTGCAGAGCAGGCTTACCTTTAGATTTTGGTCTTTTAACAAGAGATTGAATGATACAAACCTTCTCAAATAATCCTTTGAATACAATTCCTAAAACAGACAGGCAAAGTGCAAACTTCAGGTAAATCCAAACAATAAATAAGGCAATATCTAGACCAGCAGTGACCACTGCTAATTCAAGAAGCTCTTTGACCCTTTAGTTCAAAGTGCTACTGCTCTGCAGTATCTTTTACAGCTGAAAGAGCATATGTTAGGACAAAGAACTGAAGGAAGGCATTTAATATGGTCTAATACACCTGGGATGCAGGGTCCATATGTAAGAAATCTGAGGCTAATAAGAGCTCTAACAGCTAAACTGCTAGCAAAGTTGTGTAGACAAAAATTGCTGGGAAAAAAAAAAAAAAAAAAAGAAGTTAGGTGAATGGGCAGACTTAACATTGAAGTGTAGAAATTCTGTCATCACTGCTGCAGTTTAGGTCTTTCTTCAGCCAGAAGTAATCAATTAGACACTTTCTCCAGCATCTGAGAACAACATTAACAACACAGAAAATGAGTTTGAGTATGATGAAGGAGCCTGCTTATGGAATTTATTGACCAGACCTGATCTGTGCCACAATTCTAACAGAATATCAATTAAAAAAAAAAAAAAAAAAAATAGTACTCAGATTTCCAGAAGAAAAGAGAACAAGTTTTTTCATTTTTGTCTTGAGTTTTAATCTGGAGCTAAATTATCATGTGTGGACAAAAGTGAGGAATGAGGCACCATTCTCCTTTCACAATTAACAAGTAAAATTGCCTTATGCTGCATTCAAGCAGAACAGACAATGTCTTCACAATTTATAGATAAGAAAGTTCGTCAAAATGCTACAGTATCCTCTGTAATTGCTCATGACTATGCACCATTCACAATGAAGATATTTTCACATTTCTTGTCCATAGAGAGGGACGGGAAAGAACCCAAGACTGAGAGAGCTTACTGGAGACATTCACAGTTTCTTGAAGCTGAGCAATATCTACACATCAAAAGAACCGCTTCTCACATGGAAACACAGCTTTGATTTAAAAAAACCCCAAGAAACCACACAAGAAAATACCGCCCTAAATATGTTTGCATAGTGGAAGCCTGTAGACCATGCTCCAAAAGAGCATTTTGGAGAAGTGCATGGGATTAATTTAACCTGACCCAGTGATTCCTGGATATTTTCTGATCTTGAACAAAAAATCAAGAATATATTTTTTCATGTATGTATGAAGTGAGGCTACATTTTATCCCTGCTCATGGCACAGCTACTAGTAGATCTTCTATTTATATAGCTTGACGTAATAACTATTAGAATATGTTATTTTAATGTAAAAACATGCTGAAAAATAATGCATATTGTTCATCATTTTAAATTATGTTTTAAATTGGCTTCAGTGGTTTTATGCTTCATAGCATATTGAAAAACTTTATTTGTGCTTGCTAAGTTTACCCTGTTATCTCTTAGTGTTCTATTTCTATAAGAAATACAAGAGATCTAGAAATCTCAGCATGTAGTTGTTGAGGCCAGAAAGTTCTCCTTTAATGGACTGACAAGAGATGTTTCTTGCTTGATGTTTATACTGACTGTGGAGCTTTGTGAATTATATTTATTTAACTGATTTTTTTTTTCATTTGTTTGATTTCTGAGACACTTTAGCATCCACCATTGCTGCTCTTTTACAACACTGAGATTTTTTTATTGCCAGTAACTCACATTACCTCCTGGTTTTGGATGTTTGGGGTTTTTTTTGTGTTTGTTTGTTTTTTTAAGTTGAAAACTT
>JAAGNO010027713.1:0-24564 GCA_033439905.1 Ceryle rudis
AAATATATATATATACACACCATATTTAGGTGCTTGAAAATACTTCAAAGTAGATCTCCATATTTTCTGGATATAGCAGAAAAGAAATGTCAGGCAAGTGAAGTATAATGTCATTTTTATCTTGCATCATTTGAAATAAAGCTATGTAATAAAATAGCACTGGCACATCTGCACTGAGGAAGAAAATTCATCAGAAAAGTCCAGTCTTTGTTTAATACATATTAAGAACTTGTCCAAGAACACTTAATCCACCCCAAAAAAGGGGGAAAAAACCTCCTTCATTATAGCCAAGTTCACTTACATCTGAATTGTTTAAATTTCTTAGCCCCACTTTCAAAGTTCTGAAAATATTTGAGGAAGAGAATGGGGGATATGCATTAGAAAGCTTTCTCCAAATCCCTCTTTATAAACTATGGCCTTGTCCATTTGGATACATTTATCATGTGGATATTATGTCCAAGGAGACAGGCTGTCATCTCAGGCTCTTCACGTCACTTGATCTTTCTTATGCTGCCAGTTTTGCCTCTCATTATCCCCTCATGGTTGGCTTAAACATCCTCATATATTTAATATTGCTGAGCACTCTTGGAAATTTTCACTTCCAGATGGGAGGGTTCTTAAGTGTCTAAAGCACTCATATCTTTAATTCTGTGGTGAGTAGTTTGTGATTTGTTTCAGCTGTAGCAAATGGACATACTCCTGGTAACACTTTGCACTCAGAGATAGCAAGCTTCCATCTAAGACACTGAATGGACTCTTCCCGGCATTAATTTAAATAACTCTTGCAGTGCTCTTACTAGGCAGGTAGCATTCATACCCATTGCAGAGCTGAAGAATGCAAGGCATCAGCATGGTTAGGTACATAGAGTAAAAAGACAGCCATGGAGATCTGGACCACAGAGTCCACGTTTTAACTATTTTCCTCACATTTTCCTGCTATGCAGCATGACAGGGATGAGCTGCACTGAATTCCACATTACTTAAGCGAGAAACAGAGTGGGGCAGAGATTCTCAAAAGTGTTGGAGGCTCAGGAAATAAAAATAATGACAAAATGGCTGTTTCCAAGCAGGCATCAAGAAAACCTGGAGCATTACAACACCAAGTCCTTCTTACTCCTGCAGAATCACAGGAGAGGAAGTTATAGGTCCTTTTTACCTTCATTGTTAAAGGTACGGTTAGCAGAACCCCTCTATATTTTGAGGGCTTCAAACATAAAGCCCCACTGACTTCTGCCTTTAGGTAGGATCTCCCCTATCACAGTGCATATCTCCATCATTTGCTTGGACTGTGCCAGAGAATATTTGGACTTGGGGTGTTAATGGAGGTTGTCTTTCTTACCATATACTTGTGTGCAAAGTGGAAACATGTAAGCCTCAAATAACCCACAACAGAACTGCTGGAACAGTACACCCTTTCATTCCCTTCCAAGCAAGTGAGCTGAGAAGTTACCCTGCTAGTCATGCACCCAGGAACTGTGGGTTCTAGCGATTCCACGTTTTGTATTTTAGTGGGTTTGTATCTATTTAGTGTTTTCCACTTAAGTCCTTTGATCTGTGAACTCCATTTGGCCATTACATTTTGCTTTCTTTTCAGTGCTGGTATAGGAAGAACTGGATGTTTTATTGCCACGGCCATTGGTTGTCAACAGTTGAAGGAAGAGGGAGTTGTAGATGCACTGAGCATTGTCTGCCAGCTACGAGTGGATAGGTGAGTTAAGAGCCATAAATGAGTCAATGATTCTGAAAATCAGTCAATGATCTGGAAATAATTCTGAAATCATTACTGAAATAATTCAGTAATGTTCACTATTGATTCATTAATGATTCTGAAAACCTTTTCACAGTTGAATGTTGCTTTATATGAAATGACTGCCATCACTTTTGCTGTCTCTTATGACAGCATTAGCTGAATATTCAAGGTAACATTTTATTTAGATCCTGAGTAAGTAGTATTGTTTTCTGGCTAAAACTGAGACTCCACTGAATGAAATTCTCCTGAGATGGCAACCCTGCGGTTGCTGGGCACTTGGCATTCCTCTTTTCCTCTCCCAGAGCTTTCTGCTGTCTGCAACATCCCACTAGGACACAAGAGACACGGGGCAATATGGAGGCAAGGGATTGTCTTTGAGCCTGGATTGACAGGGACATCCAGGCTCACTCAGTGTGTAGTTTCTTTAAGCAGCAGAGAGTGCCAAATGTGGTGCTGTTGCTGTTCCTTCAGCTGTGCTGTGGGTCCTTTTGAATCGGGCTGGCAAACTTACCCAGTTTAGGAAAATAGCAAGGCATTTGTTGCAGAATATTCATGTCAGATCAATTCCCTGATTGAATTCACAGCTTGGGAGAAGGAACACTGTAAGCCAGCATTGTTGCAGAGTGCTTTGTTTTGTGAAACCATGGTTGAAGAGAGATTTTTGTTGGAAAGGAGGATGTGGATGTTGTGCACAATGGAAGCTGTTGGTTTGGTTGTACTTTTCTTTCTTATTCTGCATAGGGAAACAGGATTTTGTATAAAGTAAATAAACAGGGTTGCACCAAGAAGAGAGGTCTCATTCCTTTCCTGCTGTAGGTACCACGTCATATAATCTCTTAGCAAGTATCTTAACTGCTTCTGACACCTTTCTTCTTTAAATGGAAACAACCCATAAGGGTGCAAATGCTGAAAAAGAGATGAGGTCAAAGGGACAATAAATGATTTTTGTGTTCTGAAGAGCTCTGAAAAGTACTGGAGCCACAAATTGCAAAAGAACCTGAATCCATATAGCTGACCGTGCTTATGGATCATCTTCTCTGCCTTCCCCTCCCACACGCCTTCATCATAGTAGAGATTGTAATGTGATCCTTACAGGGCAACATGAGCCACATGGAGTGTAAAATTCTCCAAGGGGAGTTCCTGACCTAAAAATCTCAGCAACAAAAAAAGATGGAAGAGCTGAGGGGGAAATGCTTACCCTGTTTTAAATTATCAACTCCAAATTCCAACACTCCATTCTGATTAGCTGTTCATCTTACTGAAAAAAAGTTTGTAGTATTCTCTCCCATTTTAGTATCTCTGTTCTAAGATAACCTTTCTCTTCCTGCTTTTACACTCCATTGTAGAGAAGTGGAAGCACGCTCTAGTCTCAAGCTACAAAAATTTTTATGTCGTTATTTCAGCCATAGGAAAAAAAACCCCAAATTTTCAGCATTATAACTGACAACACAATTTCTTCAAGCGTATCTGGCTAATGAACTTTCTTATACCTATTAGTATCTTAGATAAACTTGAAAAGAGAATGGAAATCTGACCCAATTATAAATATTCATAACAGCAATCTAAGTGACATAAAGCTCATTATAAAAATTAAGTCTGTGATTTATGCATTTCTGTGTTCTTTTGAGTCTCGGATTATATAAATAGATTCCAGAGATCTAGCTTAGGGCACCTGAGCTCTTCATATTCTCAGGCACTGCCTAAGACAAAAAGTTTATCTGTGTTTTAATTTTTAAAGACTTTCTTGGGGAAAAATTCAGTAACCAAACCCTCTTATTCTTTTTCCAAGAAAACCACGCTGCAGAATGAATCTCACTTACCTGGCAGTCAGTTTATAGAAAGGATTGCTAAAGGCAGAGTTTAGCAGCCCCTAAGAAGCAGGCTTGCTCATGCTCAGAGCTGCACCATCCAAAAGCAGACCTACTGATGGAATGAACACACTTAATGGTATCCACTTGTACATGAACCTTTTGTCACATGGATCCATGGCCACATTTCTACCAAAGTGAATTGAGCAATAGCAGAAAAGAGCTGTGCTTGAGGGACTCAGTGATGCCGTAGTGATTTACCAAATATTCCCATTGTCCAGCACTCTCAGTGAGAACCAAAGAAGCACCCAGACAAATTGCAGATGGTGTCCAAAAGTGATGCTGAAAAATAGTTTGACTGCCTATGTGTATCCCCTCTGGAAACAGAGTTTAAAATAGAGCTCCAGCAGTGAATGAGACAGGAGAGAGCTGTTCCTAGGTAGGGTATGGCCAAGTGCTACTTTCTTCTTGGCTTCTCAGTGTAAATTAAGAGGTGAATGGATCTGGCAGTAACTGTCTGTGCTGAACTAACATGAGGAAATGGAGCATCCACTCAAAATCTTGACCCAGGGAGGAAATACAGCCATTCTCTGTGTGAATTCATACAAAGACAGACCTGCAGGTCTGCTCAGATCGCATTTTTTCCCCAGTTAATTTTTTATGTTTTGCAACAGAAACAGGAAATGTTTGATGTGAGGCATCTTCAAGACTTACTGTGATATCGAGAAACTTTGCGCATTCTTAACCTTAATGGCACATTCTTGGAATGACGTCCGATAACTTTGCTCTTGGCTCCTCAGACAGGATGAAAAAAGTTTCCAGTGTGCGTCAGTTCATTGTTTAAGTGTTTTGACTAATCGCTTCAGGTTAAAAAAAAAAGAATCCCTGTATCACATTCATTCTGAAGCAGACTGCATCCAGCTGCACTAGCCACGAGCCAGAGGGCAGGGGAAAGGACCCTTCCCTCCTGGCTACCCAGCAGAGCCGGTCAAGGTCCCCAAAACCTCAGTGGATGCTTCATTCAAGCATCACCCCAGAGAGTGCCAATGAAGCAGAGAGTCCAGCAGGTCACAGAGGAGCTGTCAGTGTGGGCTGGCAAAGGACAAAGGCTGCACACTTGGAGATGCCGTAGCTGTGGGTACATCCCTTCTGGGCGCTAGGGACACGGGAGAGGAAACCTCCCTCCTTGACCAGATTTCCTCCCAAAATTCTCTTCCATGCACCTTTTGCACAAACTCATGTCCTGAGGGTCACAGATAATTCCCTGCTATTAAACATGAGCCTTGCACAGGAACAAAATGGAGATGGCCTTTGGGATATCAGTAGATGAAAAATTGGACATGATCCAGCAATGTGCACTTGCAGCCCAGAAAGCCAATTATATCTTAGGCTGCATAAGAACTGCAGCCAGCAGGCCAAGGGAAGTGATTCTTTCCCTTTATTCTGCTCTTGTGAGACCCCACACGGAGTACTGCATTCAGCTCTGGGGTCCTGAGTACAAGACGTGGACCTTCTTGAACAAATCCAGAGGAGGGCTACAAAGATGATCAGAGGGCTGGAGCACCTCCCGTACAAGGACAGGCTGAGAGAGTTGTGGTTGTTCAGCCTGGAGAAGACAAGGCTCCAGGGAGACCGTACAGCAGCCTTCCAGTATTTAAAAGGGGCCTACAGGAAAGATGAGGAGGAACTCTTTATTATGGAGTACAGGGATAGGATGAGAGGTAAGGGTTTCAAACTGAAAAAGGGTAGATTTAGATTAAAGAAAGAAATTCTTTACTGTGAGGTTGGTGAAACACTGGCACAGGTTGCCCAGAGAAGTTGTGCATGACCCCTCCCTGGAAATGTTCAAACGCAGGTTCAGCAACCTGACCCAGTCAAAGGTGTCCCTGCCCATGGCAGTGGGGTTTGTCTAGATAATTATTAAATGTCCCTTCCAACACAAACCATTCTGTGATGCTAGGGTTCTGTGAATCCTGTGTATAATAGCACTGACAAGGCCAAGTTGTCTGAACCTCTGTATAAGACTCAGGTACCCCTAAGATGGCAGGGATCTGCACTGGTTTGCCCATACACAGTTCAGAAGCATCATAACATCTCAGTTATGCTGGCTAACACAGGACAAATGTGCTAGTCCTGGGTTCAGCCCCAGGCAGTCTTAAACATGCCTTCTTAGGGATTTTTGTATGTTACTTCAGCACCGAACAGGAAGAAGCAAGGATCACCCCCACAAAAAGCCTAGTGCAGCCAAACTTGTTTTAACCTGCCCTTCCTGACAAATCCTTCTCCTTGGATATGTTCACTTCCTCTGCCCCTTCCACACAGTGGATCTAACCTGGGAAATGCACTCCCTTAGAGAACATCTTGGGGGAACACTGATAGGGGAGACAGGGAGGGAAGTTGGCTGAGAAGGGGCTGTGTGGGCAGGGCAGGACACAGCAGTGAGGAGGAAGGAAGGAGGCTAGGTAGTGCAGAGGACTGGAGTAAAGCCCTTCCATCACCTCTAGACTCTCACTGGATCTCCAGCCAGGGGACAGGCACAGGGGAGAGGAGCTGAAGGCAGCAGGCAGCCAAGACATGAACTTGGGGATGTCTTCATTGGCAAAGCGAAGAGACTGCTTCATTTTGCACTAGACAGGGCCATTTAAGGGCTTGCATTTTAATTCCTAGGAATACCATATCATAACAGACGTGCAGCTCACTAAAAGGTGTTCTACGGTTGCTTGAGCTCACTGGAGGAGCACAGACAAGTGGTCACTTGCTTAAAGAAGTACTTACTATTTAATTATGTTTTTCCTGCCACAGCCACTTAATTCTGTAGCACTGAGGAAAAGAAAAGGACCCTATGGTTGTAAATAACATTCTCTAATACTACAGGATATTACTTGTGGAGGCAGTTTTACCATTTTTCATATAGCTTTGTGTATCAGTAGACTCTTTTTGCTAGGGTGTCTGAAGGGATCACACGGGGTGTTTGTCAGACCTTCTCCTGTAAAATGCCTGGTTTCAACATTGCTCTGGATCCAAATGCCTCACAAATTGGATTGCTTCGAGGAGCCAGCTGAAGCCAAATACAATACACATCTTAATGTCTTCCTTCCCCCTAAGGCCATTTAGTCTTTCACCCTGCCAAAAGTACCTAGCTGCACCAAGGTACGATGAGGATGAACTGGGGGCTTGGTTCTAGAAGCAGACTAGGTAGATTTGAATACCCTGGCAGATGCAATAATGAAAGAGGAATTAAGTAAACTTGAGACTTCATTCCATGAGAAGTGAGACCTGGAAGACCTTACTGCTCTCAGAAGGAAGCTCAGTTTCATTTCAGAGCTGAAGGGTACCACTCTTACTAAATGTCACACCTACCTCTTGTAGGACATCATCCCCTTCCTACCACACTGCAATTGGCACTGGAGTTGTGGGAATTGATCCTTAGACCTGAAAAAAAGGATTGTTATCAAGTGAATGTATTAAATGTAGGCATCTAATCTAAGTTGGCTTTAACTAGTTCTTTTTATGGTCAAGTTAAACTGTTCTGTATTGTTGGTGCTGAAATGAGTCACCGCTGTAAAATTTCTTAGGTGGCTGCTGTTCAGACAGGATGCATTGTAGGCGTTAGAAAGAGGGCAGGAAGAGCTGTTCTCTGCACAGGCAATCTGAAGGTCACCAAAGGTTACATTTTTAGTAAAGGACAAAAATGAAAGGCCAGATTCTGACTATCCCCTTGCTCCATCACTAGTATTGCTGTGTCCATATACCTGGCCTTCCTTGCCCAAGTGTCAGAGAAAAATTCTCTTTGAAGTTATTGGATTTGAAATGTAGGTTTTAACAATGTAGACGCCACATGTTTTCCTCTGTAGTTCTTACCCTGATGGAATCAGGTTCATTCTGGGCATGTGCTGGATGGCATAAGTTAGGAATAAAGTAATTCTGCTTAGGCATATATCTCACTCAAGCACACTCTTAGTCAAAAATTAAGAAAAGTGATTTGCATTTTTGGTGGTCAAGGGGTTAGCAGGGTCTGGAGGTTGTTGCACTCTTAAGAAATAAAATTTCATTCCAGTGTGTTTCCTTTTCAGGGGTGGAATGGTTCAGACCAGTGAACAGTATGAATTTGTGCACCATGCACTGAGTCTGTATGAAAGCAGGCTTTCTGCAGAAGCTGTCCAGTGAAGCCAAGGAGGGTAAAAGCAAATGTCAGTCTCTAGAGGTAATTTGTTTCATTACCTACCAGCAGCTTC
The DNA here is from genome assembly GCA_033439905.1 of Ceryle rudis. Classification (NCBI taxonomy): domain Eukaryota; kingdom Metazoa; phylum Chordata; class Aves; order Coraciiformes; family Cerylidae; genus Ceryle; species Ceryle rudis. The sequence continues at coordinate 7,794 of JAAGNO010027713.1, forward strand.
TTCAAGGAGTTTACTGCAGTGGGAAGAGTGGCTTTGAGGCCAGCTGCTGAAAGGATTGTGGATGGTTTGGCAAAAGTGTAGAGATTGCTGGACCCATACTGTATGTGAATGTATTGTGAGCTTCCCAAAAATGATTTCTAGAGAAGGTACCGTACTGAAACTACAAATGGATTTTGCCTATATATCTTAAAGGTGGGTTTGATGCTGTAATCTGATATCTGCCATATGGAATGTATGTATGTGCTACTGCTGCAGTTGGATGGACATTGGAACTTCTACAGAAGAAATGTTTATCAAGTGTATAAATGCTTTAACGTTTGCAAACTGTCTTGTGAATGGACTGTCAACTGTACTGTAAAGTGCTATTACTGATTATGTGGTGAGCTTGTTTCTTGGCCACATAACATTCTTGCTGCTAAAATTGCAAGTGTTCAATTATGGATTAAAAAAAAAAGAGATGAGAGAATAAAAAAATTCAAAGTCTCGTTTTTGAAAATATTCAAAAGCAGTTAATATTTTATATGGAAATATATGTTCTTCATACTATTAACTATGAAATGTGTATTTACTGTACATCTTACAGACCAGTTGCAGAGCACAATGTCTGTTATTGTGTGTGTGTACTTACCCTATACTGTTGATTGTCTTAGAACATGCTTCTGCCACAGACCTGAATCTAGTGTATTTGTAAATTGCGTAAGTCATTTTACTTTTAAAAGAAACTTTGTAGCATATATTAAATGGTAAGGATTTTAAATATTTGTCTGTCTTTTATTAATATGGAATTTTTTGCTTATGTTGTTTATCTGCTCTATCTCTTTCAGTGAGAGATAGATGCCTTTAGTGATATGGACTGTTCCACAACAGGTTATACAAGAAAGAAAATGCTGGTATGACTGTTTCTTTACTGTTCAGTAAGTTTGTTTTTAAGAGAAATGTGAAGTTGGCATTGTGATTTACAGCACTGGGAGGTCTGTTTACAGGGTATATAAGGAGTTTTTAATGCAGTGATACTGACTTTGGTTGATACTGCTAATAAATTACACTTGATATAAAATATTTACTGATGTCTTTATTCTTGCCTAGAGTAGATAATGCACCACACACTCTTGTACCCCCATAAACAGGCACAGCCCAGTACAGTTTGGTCAGCCTCCACCATGGCTTTAGACCACTGGAGAACCAATCCAGAGGACACAGGCAATCTCCCACTCACATGGAGTAAGGTGGATCACCTGATGGGAAGGCAAAACCATCACCACTTGATCCCTCAGGGGGAGGTTGTGTAAGACCTGCTGCAGACCTCCCAGAGCATTGCATCCTTCTCATCCCCTTCTCCCCACCCACCCACCTACCCGCTCACACCCCACCCCATCCCCCACCCCTCTACTTGGAGTTTGAAGTATCAATATCAAGATTTTTCTTGATTATGTAGAGCTACAAAAAATATGTGTTTGCTCCCTGGATTATACAGTATATACTTACTCAGGACCATACAGATCACCTGCAGACTTGTAATATTTCAGACAAATTGCACAAAAGTATAATCCACTTTCTCTGAGTCTAAAGAGATTTAACATCATCTCTTTTACTTTCCCAGATGTTCAAAAACTTTTCTCATTTGCTTCTATTTTTCCAAAATAAAGCAGCTAGTAAACTCTGAAGAATCGTATGAAAGGACAAAGTGGTGTAAAACTCCCCAAAACAATTGAATAGAAGGAAGTGCTCGTCACTAACTTTTTCCCCCTGTGAAGGCACATTTCCTTCCTAGCCTTCGCTTCACTTATCTGAGGTGGGTTTTTTTAAGAGAAGCATGGGGAGTTGCTAGAGGGAAAATGGATTCTTTATTTCACGTCCTGGTTTCTACCTGTCTTGCCTTGACATTCTCAGGTAAGTGTCTCTCCCCACTTCCCCTTTGCTGTGTTGCTCTTTCTGCCATGGAGCTGAGCCCTCCGGCACAGCTGGTGACTTAGAAAAACCAAGTCATTTCTTCGCTGGGGTTCATCCAAGAGGAATGGGGGGCTGGGCCAATGCAGCCCATTCTGTTTAGATTTCTTTCCAAAGGAAAGTAAGCTGTATCCTTCTCTATGTTGGAGATACCTCTTCTTTTTTTTTTTTTTTTTTTTTTTTAAGATCTCTTGCTAGACAGTCCAGGATTTTTATAAAGCTTTAGAACAAGTTTTTTAAGTGAAGATTCCTACTTTTTATTCCTACCTTGTAAAACTTCCAGAGCTTTCAGTGACGCTTAGAAAATACCCAGGTCTGTAAAAACAGGGGGATGACAAACCTCAAACAAGGGAAATAAATTCACATGTTGGGTTTATTACTTTGTAGCTAAGGAGGCTGGAGATGTTTGAGTAACAGATTTAAAAATGAGAAAAAATGAAACAAGATGTGGCCGCATCTGAAATATCCAGTTCCGTGTTCTATAACAAGTATGGGTTTTGAATTGGTAACTTTGGGTTGTTTTGATGAATGCAGTGTAGTTCTCTTCATTTGAGTGTTTGGTGTTCATCTTTAGATGTGGTGTCACAAAGAGCTAATCTAATGTGAATTAGGATGGTCACAAAACTAACAGCTAGAGACGTTGGAGTAAATCCAGTAAAAGAGATGCACTTCCTATCAGGGAAGAGCCTCCATTCCTGTAACGGCACAAGCACTAAGAGGCACACAGATCTGGGAATGTCCTTTTACATGTTTTCTTGAAGAACACTATGAGTTTTATTAGAACAATTACCAGGCAATAAACTATATTGTAAAAAGATTGGGTCATAAAACTGAAAAAAAAAGACAGAGTTCATGTAGATGTCTGTATGCTTTCAGGCAGGGGAAGTGGGGCATTTAGAATTGGTATTTAAAGCTAATATTTGTTGGATTTCTTTTCTATACAACTTAATTTTATCTTTATTTTACATATAATGAATATCAAGCTGACCTTTGCCACAACACTTTGCTTTTTTATTCTCATTCTTTACATTAGAAGCACTTGCATCATGTGGGTTGTGCATTTGGGGGTTTTTTAAATAGGGTCAACATAGGTTGTTCATGAAAAGTTCAACACATAGAAATTGGGAAGAGAGATTTATCTGCTGATGTATTTTAATTAATCAAGAATTTGCTTTTTGTTACATAATCATGTGTAATCTATTGTATTTTTCTGGAATTTTCCTCTTCCAGAAGGTTTTCTGATTATCCATGTCCACAAACAGCAGTGTCTTTCAGAAAAGAGAGGAGTCATTATGGAAAAGTGCAATATGACCAACCTCAACCAGCAGTGGCAGTGGATGGCAGATGACAGGCTCCTCCATGTGAAATCTGCCCAATGCTTGAGCATCTTTACGCGCTCTGCCCTGTCATCTCGCTGCATCATCGTAGATTGTCCCAACGCAGTCAGGTGGACTTGCCACGAGGAGGATGGGCTCCTGAAGGTGGCCAACAGCTCACTGTTTCTTACAAAGCAAGGTCAGAAGGTAATGGCCAAGCAGAGTAAGAAATACCTTCATACATGGATGCAGCTAGAAGCCAGCGAGACGGGAAAACCTGTTTATGTAAATCTGTGCTCAAAGCAAGGTGAGCTTCTCCTTCAAGGAAGTATCCTGGAAGGTTTGGTAACAAAAATGTCTCTTTTATACTAACTCGTGTTTAAAATGATATTTTATTCACACAGAAAAACATTTTTCACAGTTGAAAAGAGTTTAGAGAACCATAGAAAGAACACCAGAGATGAGTGCTATCTTTCTCACAACTGGTGGGTTTTTTGAGGCATTTTATATTTTCAGGATTTATTCCCATTCTTTGGATCAAAGTGCTTATGTGTAAGCTCAGCTCACTATTCTAGTGCCATTTCCTTTTTCATTTTTAAACAGAATTGTAGGTATTAATTCCTAAGACTTTTAAAAAAATTGGATGCATAAATTTATCCTCCTCCCCAGTCATTTTATCATCCAAATCCAGATTAAAACTGTCAAGAGTGAGAAAACATCTGAAAATCAAACACATGCATAATTATTTCTCTGCATGATTAGAACAAAGGTGGCTTACACATTCACATGTTTACACAGTGTCACTTTGCCTTTAGATGCATTATATATGAGAACGCTCAAAATCCTGAAAATAATGAACTGAATCAAAAATCTCAGAGATTCTTGCAATAGCACTTTGAGATGCATGGATCTGTGCACGTACTTAAAAATGAGTTGATACACTTCTGTGGTTATGTTTCCATATCCATAGCAAAAGGGAAGGTAGAATGGTTTCAATACTGCTTAATAACACTTCCCTTGATGTCTTCTTGTCAATCCTTCCTGACAATCCTGTTGACCTTCTTCTTGTGCACTATCAGTCAGTTCATGTTAAATAAGAACAACATGAAGAATTAAGCTTTTTATTGAGGAACACAATTTATGCTTGTCTTTACATGATTAAAAAAAAAATAATAATATTTAATGACCCAATAATTTGCATATGGCTAAGTTTTCAGAATGTTTAAAACAAATCCTTGTTCTTTCAAACCTCCCATTCCTTGTAAGGCATCATACCATTTTTTCAGCAAATTTGCACTTGCAGAACTCCACTCACAGCATCAGGACTACTCACCTGAGTGGAGGTCTGAAAAGACAGCTCACAGAATCAGGGAATGAAAAACTGGCCAAGATATCACTCAGACCTCCCATATATTTTACAGATTAAAAAGGCAAAATAATTTGAGGTCTTGTGTATAGGGTGAGTATGACTTGCTTATTCAAAGACACCATGAAAAGTTAAGGTGAGATACACAGGCAGTGTTATTTTCTTTAGATAGCTGGATGAAATGTGGCCTAACAGAGTCAAAGTAAACTTACATCCTTTTCTTAATGATCCTCACGGGAGAAGCAGTTTAAGACCAATGGGTACTAAGACAATTGTCATGGGGTATTAAAGCACCTTCTCAAGTATTTACTGTTCTCAGTCCATTATATGAATTTACCTTAATTTTCCTGAAATTGTCTCCATAGACGGGCCTGTAGATCCACTTTAAGCATCTCACTGTGTCAGTTATCTTCTTTTTAACAGCTCTGGGAAGCTCTTCTGAAAAATCAACAGTTCTTTATGAACCTCAATATCTAAGAATTACAGCTATGTTAAATCTCATAAAGAGTTGAAGTAGTGCAAAGAGATTAATTTTTGAAATAGTAATAACAAAAAGTACTACAAGAACAAAATCTAATGCCCACAGTGCTGGTCTTGACAACCGTATGCATGTCAACATTTTCCATATTGAATGTGCAAAAATAGTCTTCCTAGAACATTTGTCTACTTTCATTGAAAGCAGCAGTAGATAAGACTAAAATAACATGTTCAATCTTTATTTAGCTTACATAGTAAAAACTGAGCAAAGTCTTTGGGCCTGAAATGGCTGAAAGCTTTTCTACTCCTGTCTAACATCATATTTTGATATAATTTACCAATTGTTTTCATAGTGCTCATAAAAATATTTATATTTTAGCAAAGGAGTAACTCGCTGAATTGCATCCCAAACATCTTATCATCCCAGATATAGTACAAGCTCCAAACCCAACAACCGCAACTACCTTTTATACTGGACCTAACTCAAATGCTTGATTTTTCCAAGCTTGGGGAAAGTCTGAGCTTGGATTTCACATTCAAATCAGCCATCTGAGATGTGCGTGGTTATACATCTTTTGCTACAATCCTGACCTATATGACTTTTTGTGGAAATCGGGATCTGTTTAAATATGTATCCCATCTCTGTTCAGTCAGAGATCACTTTAAATCTAACAGAAGACAGTCCTTCGCACACAAAGCCATGGGTGGACCTGGCTCCTGGCTGAAAGGGCCACAAGGTATCAATCTTCCTCAGGTTGGTGAGACTTCAGTTCTCATAAAATTTATTAGGAGATTCTGGGCAGACTGTATAGTATGTATAGTGCTAGTCCGTATAGTGCTGTATAGTGTATAGTATGTATATATATAGTATGCATATGCTGTATGCTGTATAGTCTGTATAGTGCTATGGTCTCCTTTTCACTAGCTGGCTGTTGGGGTCAGAGCTCCTCTAACCCCAGGATCCAGGATAAAGGACAGGAATGGTAACTGGGAGGGGGAGATCATGAGGGAGGTGAAGGGGTAGAAGGCAGGATGACTGAAAATAGCAAACATTGTTGCATGTAAATAACAGTTGTGGAATAAACCCTGTCTCCTTTTGTATGTCTGGAAAGTACCCAGGGCACTGCTAATGGTGACACACCAATGTAATTTCTGAGTTGTGTAAGCAATTCTTACAAGCTTCTTCTGTTCTGGGTAGGTTAGTTTCAATAAAATATCCAATTAGAGAACAGACGCAATACTATGTGGCACCTCAGATACTACCAACCAACCTCAAAATCACCATAGGCCAAAAAGTATTCACTAAGTGGAGTATGACTTCAAATAGGGAGACTCTAGTTCAAGCTGTATGCTGCAGTTATTCACTGAGTAGAGACTGTCACACTGTTATGTTACTGTTACGTGCCAAGTACTTAACAACCATAGCGGGATCTACAAAGATATAAACAAAGTTGGACAAGGAATTCAAATAACAAATACAGCATCTTTTCATTCCTTGTTTTGTTTGCAGTCTAAAATAGACAAAATATTAGATACTATGTATGAGCCAAAACCTGATGTGCCATCTGACATTCAAATTCTTACCTCCACAGTCCCACCTCCTTTTATACCCCAGTTCCTGGTCCTGTATCTTCTCTTTCACATGAGCTTCTTTCTTCCCCTCCTCCCATTTTCAGTTTGCCTGCTTCATTTCAGAACTTGAGCTTATTGAGTTCACATCCCACTGCTTACATTTCAGTAGGTGAGATAGAGGGTAGAAGAGACCAGAGCAACGCACACTCAGAGCACGCTCTGAACGAGTGGAGCAGCAAAACATGGTAAGGGAAGACACATGTATCTTCTGGGCATACTCATTTTTGCTGCCATGTTTAATATCTCTGGGCTTTAATTATTCCACACCTTTAGTGTTTGTAATGGCTGCAACAATCCATCTGTAGGTTCACAACAGGTTGGATTTTTATGTGTGTAACCTTTACAGATTTCTCCAGGATAACTTAGAACAGTGAGAATCAGTATTTTCATTCCACCTTTGAGGTGATCCAAACCTTTTTTCCTAAAAAAACCTTCAACTCAAACTCATTTTTATCTCCCTGAAATAATAATTTTGTAGGATTTTTTAAGTCAAAGAGTTTGCTAACATCTATGTGAACCCATAAAATACCAAAACCTACTTGAATCTTCTTTCTTTGGTCAAAGCAATACATGGCTGACCACTTTTGCTCAGCTCTACCTGCAAAAACAAAGGCATCAATGCCATATCCTTGGACTTTGGAAATCAGTCCGAAGTCCTTAATGACAAGACCCTGTACACAATTCAATAGTGTGCTGACAGAAGCTCAAAGACAAATGTGCATTTACATTTTGTAAAGAGAAATGGAGTCATCTGCAGTGTAGCCTAGGTCTTTGGTTTTTGTAAATATTCAAAGTCTCAGTGAGCCACAGCACAGAGAGTATAGAACAAAATCAGCTCAGCTACTTTCACAGCGTAAAAATGGAATGATATGAACAGCTTCCCAGGGCAACCAGGAGGATGGAAAGTCCTATTTTACTATTTCATCTTCTGCTACAACTGCTAACAAAGATGCCAGTTCCAGACAACTATAGTGGTAATTTTCATGCTTGCATTCTCTCTATTTATTTTTTAGTGATCTCTGTGTAGAAGCTGGAGTGTGTTTCAGCTTCTAGGTGTCTATATGCGAGTGTCTGAAAGAAAGGCTCATTTCAGTTGTCTCAACACAGTTGCTTTATGTTGTTTGAGATTTCCAAGGATATCCCACCTGACCTCTGACTGCCTGCCCAGAAAGACACAGATCTTCCATAGGTGCTATGAGAGCCCTGAGCAGATGTCTCAGATGCCCTAGAGCAGTTCAGACTGCACTAAGCTTCTATGTTTAGGCAACTGAACCAAGTCCTAGGTGTCTATACAGTAGCTACCTTTCTGAGCTCTCTTCAGTAGAGTTGTAATCCATGGAGTCAATGGAGTCTAGATATCTCGCAGTAACCAAAAATTCCATTTAGGGTGAGCTGGGGTGATCCAGTGTCAGAAATAGGTCTGACAGAGACATGGTATTAGCACCATAGTTATCTGGGATGTTCTGCTGCCACCAGTGCTGAAAAAACCTTTAAGTGACTACTTCAGCATTTCAAAAGAAAAAAAAAAAAAAAAAAAAACAAGTAAAAAGGCAGCTCAGGATTAGGCTGGAGTTTGGAGACATTTGACATCTCTGACATGAGATACATTGCTAACTTCTACAGTATTTCAGATTAGGAAGGTAAAAATTTTTCCAGTAGTATAGATTTTGCCATTTTTACATTGAGTGGGAAAGAAAGGACATTTACTGGATTTTGTTCTTCTGTCACGCTCCTACATGCAACAGAAATCTGAAGTATGTTTTTAAAACAGTCTTTACTTTTGCAATCTATTTACAAGTAGACATCTAAAAACTTAATTCATTTTGTCCTAAACACACAGAGGTCTTAAAACAACCCCTTCTAGTTTCAAGTCTTGCTGTCAGGAAGTTAAATGCAGTCTTACAGGGTATTTTTTCTTATACAACAGATATCTGGTTCATTTATGTTTCACTAGCAGTTCAGCCTTAGTTTTCTGAAACTGTGCTTTAACAGAGTGAGCAAATTGGTACAATACAAACAATTTCAGAAAGCTGCACCACTCCAGCTCATCTGGATCTGAAGGCACCACTGTAGGGTTCTCAGTACTTGCCAACTAATCAGTGCTCTTGCTCATCATACATGCAAAACGTATGGATTTCTCTTTCTTGTAAGCGGCCTGCTGCTGTGCAGATGGATGCAGTCTGCAGTACGCCCTATGGATGAAATATGTGCTTAGTCAGAATGTCATCATTTCTCCTGGGTGTGCTACTGATGATTACAATGGTATGTTCACACACTGTATATCATTCAGCCACTAGTGATCAACGTCAATGTCAGTGCTGCAGTTCTGTTCTCATGAAGTTTTATGACTGATTTCCAAAGAGACTGCTAGAACAATGCTAAACACTTCTGAAAAATCCCACTGTTGAGATTTCTATGTACTTTACTGATGTCCAGATGGGAGGTGAGTTTTTTCTGGTTGAAAAATTTGGAACTCGAGTTGTGTAGAAATCTGTTTGTTTGGATCTTAGGCAGTTTTCTTTCCTAAGTGCCTGCTATTGAAGAAGGGCTGTGAGGGTCCTTATGCTAGGACCATAGTGGCTTTCCTTAGAAAGAAAATATAAACTTGGATCTTGATTTTCTTAAAGCGAGGGCAGATATGAACACTGTGAGTCAGTCCAATGTAGAGTACATGGAAATGCTGGTACATGTATCTGAAGTTCCAGTACGGCATAGTGCTAAGCACAAGCCATTTCCATCCATAGGCTACAGGTAACAGATTGTTGTCAGTCTTTTCTGGGAAAGATCCTTCAGCTGGAAATCCAGGGTACCTCTGAGCTTAACAAGAGAAGTTGGGTTGTGCAGTGACCAAGTGCTTGTTGATAGTACCTTCTTGGACTGGTGGAACATTTCTGAGGACCAAGTGTTTCAGTGCCAGGATGCCAGGAAGGTACAGCTCTCCTCTCAGCTCCTGCACCAGGAATTACAGTTATCCCCTGCTGCTGAGTCCCATAAATGTCACTGGAAGCACCAGCTTCCCTTTTATGGAGCAGCAGCTTTCCTAAAGCACAACTGCACTGGAATGCAAACATCTTCCTGTTGGAATTGGTGCTATTTTTCTGTAAATAAAGCCAAGATTGTTCTTTTTCATGTGTTTTTAAGTTGGGTGTGTAAATCTATATATAGGAACCCAACTGAGTGGCCTTTTATTCTAAGTGGTTGCTGACCACTTAGAATTTTTTAGTGATCTTTCTATCAGTAAGTTCTACTCCCTACTGAACTTGGAGATATCTGAGAGGGACAAAAGCCAGCAGGCTTAATTCTTTCCAAGTCCCGGGGGCTGGCATTTCTCATTGCCTACCACAGACTTTCAGAGACCTCTGACTAATAGGAGATCCCCAGGAACCATGACTGACATGGTATTTGGAGTAAAGCTGGACTTCTGTCAGCTAAGGGGTTTGCTGCAGCAGCTGATGACAGCTTGAGAACAGGGCTGCCCCTGCCAGACTCTTCCCCATCCTTTTAGTGGGGGCCGTGAAGGTCTGTGACGTAGGACCATAGCAGACTCTGCACCATAGACACTGCAGGAGATTCAGCAAATGCAGCAGCATGGGGATGATTGCGCAGTGTTAGACCAGACCTGAGGATTCAATGAAACCCTTTGCACGGGTATAAGAGAGAGCAGAATTTGATCTGTTTTCAGTGCCTTGATTTGAAAAAATATTTGGTCAATATTTTTTGTAAATAAATGGAGACTTGGACATTTTTATTCCCAGAGAAGCACAGTTAGATAAAGGTAGGGGAATTGTTTAACCTGGGTATCAACCCATTCCAGCAAACCAATCCTTTTCAAGACAACCCAAAAACGCCTACCAGGTGAACGCACTGCACTGTCGGGCACAGGAAACACTTGTATGAAAGGGTCCTTTACAAGGCCTTACAATTTCACTTTTATTTCTGAATGCAAATGAGAGTATTGCAAGTTCTATAAACATGTTCACGTATAAACTTACATATAGACAAAAAAATGCATCATGTTGACTCCATGGAAGCTCAGCCACTGATCCTTTGGGTAAGAACTAATCACACATTGGCCTGCTAAGAAATCATAATTGCACACCAAGTAATTACATTTGGAAGCTTCAGCTGCAATTTAACCCAGTCATTACTGGGTTTTTTTTTAGAGGGTTTGTGAGCTAAAATTGTTATAAATGGCAACCAGCCCAGTGTCACAGCAGCAAAACAAGGTTCTGTCATGCTGGAGACCCCAGTTCAAGGACAGACAAAGTGTCTTGGGCATTGAGCCAACACACACTAGCTGTGCTCCAGCAATGGCAGGGCAGCTTTTTCTGAGCAGAAGGGGCCAGTGAGTAATTCCAATTGCTTAGCTGAAATGTGATGCTACCAGATGTAGAGGCCACCACAGCTTGAACCCTGCCCTCACAACCACAAAGAAAGGATATTAAATACATACCAGTGGGGAGGAAGAGCCATGAAAATGTGGAGGAAAAATGTGTAGTAAAATCTTTCCTGCACTCTAATTGCAACTTTGGCATTCTCTGAAGGATACGTGACTAGAAAAGCAAATCCACCATTATATTTGCAGTCTCTTCAGTTAACTGATATGATTGTTAGCTGAACCTTGGGAGAGAACACTCGGGGGTTAACGTGGTCTCTTCATGGGACCGATTTAAAAATGTAAGAGGAATGTCTCATGCGAGTACAAGGAACTTAACTTGAACAAATATCTTGAACAAAAAATTTATCTTGAACAAAGCTGTGTTTTGATCTTACACCAACACAAGGCAGATGAGCATCTGGCCCATGTACTTACAAAGCAGCTGGGAGGCTGACCGTATAAACTGTGTGCTGTTTGATAGATTCAAGCAAGTGAAAAAGCTATGTGTGAAAACATTGTGCTGTTAATGACAAAATACATTTCTCTTCAGCTCAGCATCATCAATGGACTGTATTTAAGATGAATGGTATGAGAATGTTCAGGGAAATTGATTTTTTTTCTGCTTCTGTTTTGCACAGACTTTGGTATTGATGCAAAATATATGTTTTCACTAAAAACAAAAAACTATAGAACTGACAGGTGCACTTGAACTACTTAGAGGTCATATCAGCATCTAAAGAGTAGTTTATAAAAACATGGAGCTGGTTTTAATTACTTTCCTTTATTTGTCTTAGATCTCCATGATGCGGACACTTCTGTATGGAGTACCAGAACTACATCCCCGCCTCTAAATGCCGTTACCTCTAGGCCTGAAAATCTGCTGAAGAGTAGCACAGAGATGTTCATCAGAAATGTGACTGAACACTTCAGTAAAAATCTCATTGAAAACCTCTACTTTGACTTGAAATCTGCAGTAACAGAAATAGCCTGGATTCCAACAACTACTCTTCAATACCCTAGCACCACAGAAGAGGTAAGGCAGGATTATTGATTGATTTTTATTAAGCCTGCTCCACTCTGTGGATCCTGATAGCTATTACAGGGGGATGTTTTGTGGACTGAAAAAAACAACTACAGGACATGTAGCTGTTTCATGTTCTTTGCTAGAAGCACAGCTGCAGAAAAACTCTGCCTCTTCTGTACAGCACAGTCCTGGTGTGCACAATGCATTGGGAAAATGTCTAAGCTCCAGGGAAATGCTCAGGACACATGAGGAGCAATGCTCGGGGGTGTAACAGGAGCCACAGGAGTTCTAAGTGACTTAGGCTCTGCCATGACATGAGGGTCTAGCTCTAATTATGCTCTAAGAATCACAGTATCGTTTATGACCCTTTTTAGGATAATTGAGCCCTAAAATTACCTGGTTTACAGCTCAAAGCAAGTGAAGTCTAAATGCTTCAGCTTGCCTTAAAAGGAACCCTGGCCTTGACCCTGGTCACCTTGTCTACTCACCGATAGGCAGAGTGGAAACACAAAGCCACTTCTTGATCTCTGCTCTGTTCAACCACCAACAGACCTGGCAGAGGAGGGGAACAGGGATGCCAACCCCATACACAGAAGGAGCTAATGGCGAGCGTTTAGAACCTCCACATCCGTTTCCAATCTTCCTTCTCTGCAAGGCATATTTATGTAATCTGAGAGCAAATCTGGGATCACCATTGGCAAAATGTGCAGGGATGGTTAGAGCTAATGCACACAGGAGGTTATTGGTCACTGTATCACCATCGACACATACTGGTTTGGAACTGAAAATCTGTAAATTCCCTGTGGCTTCTTCTCCAGGAGACCACACGGCACTCAATGTATTGGGGCAGGCAAACGTGTTGTTTCAGTTACTACTTTGAGTGTCAGTGTTACTTAGGATAAGACCAAGGAATGTTTTGTGATTGTGACAGCTGTGGACAGAGCAATCTGTACAATCTGGTATGAACAACATCACTACAGACAGGGAGAAAAGAGAAGTAATGTCACCCAGGACTGTGATGACCCAAGTAACCAACCTGAAGGTTTATGGACCTTGACACTGCTGTTCTAGCGCTGATAAGCTGAAGGGACTGAGCCTAGGATGGATGCCCTGCACCCCATTTTATAGCTGATGGAAACAGTTCCTTTAAAATATGATTATCCTGGCTTGGTGCAGGCAGGCTGAGATTATTTCCCCATGCTTTCTGTCCATATGCATACCTCCTGCACAGCATATTGGTCTCTTCCAAATGGAAATGCCCTATATAATCTGGTATTACCCAAACTGCCTCCAGCATTCCCACTAAATCATCCCACCAGCACTAAAGAAATGACACCATTTGAACTGAAGCTACCCCATTTCACCTCCCGATTCACATGATTTGCAGTGATAAATTGCTTAGGTCAAAGCTTTCAAACCAGGATCCTGGTGATAAGCACTCTTAAGCATATCCTTAAAAAAAAAAAAAAAAATCATGAATATCTGTCCCTTAGAGCCTCCAGACAAGTCTGGACATTTGAATCTGGGTACACCAATTTAGACACACAAACTTAAAACCTCTGGCCTCCATCTCTGTTTCTTTGTCTTTAGTGTGTAGTTAAAAACATTTTTGTCAAAGTAGCAGGGATGTTTAAAGTATTAACTGGATTTAACGTGATACTCTGAAAATGAATAGACTAAGTAAGCGCTGAGTATTGTTCTTAGGCAGACAATACCTTCTATGAACTGCATTTGCCCAGGCTAGCTCCTCTTGTTTGTAGAAGTAAAGCCTTGATGTTACTTGGCTGTGAGCATACCCATTTAGGGGGGACAATGGCGACACTTCAATTGAACAAAATGTTTGGTTTAGAGCAGCCTTGGATTTCAAGTAAAACTGCAGCTTGCACTTTCAAACCACGACAAAAGCTATGCAAAGCCCATTTCCTCTTGATTAGAGAGGCAGAGAGAGAGGCTGGTGTTAAAAAAAAGTAATCAGGAAACCTTGGGAAAGTGTCTGAAAGGGACTTTGGAGCCTGCTATTAGAGACACGTCCGGCCACTCCCAACACTCACTTCCAGTTCTTTTTTTGTTCTTTTTTTCTTTTTTAATTAGTTTCTTGGCTTGCCACACAGATTGGTAAGTGTTAAAGGCTGTGTGACTGGTGATTTGCTAAAAGCCCATTTATTCAATACCAGTCTGGAAATAATTATTCATACTATATTGGCTATTCTATATAAATCTATTGCCACCAGTGAATGATGGACCCCTCCTGTTTTAACTCCAGTGCTGGCACAGACATCTGTGACAGACCTTACCCTTACAGCAGCTTTGTGCTGGATAACGTACAGAAGGAAGTCTCAAAGCCCTTCATAAATCAGTACTTTCCTACTAATACAAAAAGGTGAAGATTTTACGATAGCAAGAATAAGAGTAATGAAGTAGGAACTTCTAAATGATGAACACTGCTGAGAAGCAGCAACATCCCTTTTCTCCACACATTATATTATGTTAGCTGGAAGAGACAGGCATTTACAAGAGTCTTTAAATTTTATTTCTGGTAGGTTCAATTTCTTTGCTGAATTTTGTAAGCCTGCACTATCTTTCAAATATTACATCTACTTAACTACCTTACACCTACATATCTGAATTATATCCTCTCTGAAAATTCAGATTATGGATGTTTTCAAATATCCTTACAGTATGAGCTCCGCTTTCCAAGAAAAGGCAGGTTACTCTGAATATTGTCATTTTCAGAGAGGGGTTTGAAGTCATCCAAACACCCTGATAAGCCTTCAGATTTGCCCTTCTCCAGTGCTGGAACAATATTGGTGTGGTTTATGCCATTAGGTCCAAAAACCATGGTCATCTAAAGATGAATTTATACTGTAAAACTCTCTCACCTTGAACTGGTTACAAGACACCTTTGTAATTTTAGTCCCAGTTCAGGTCTAATACACACACCTCGTGTTTTCCATCAATGGTTTGTTAACCACGGTACTAGCTCTTTGGGGCACAGTCCCTCCTTTTGTCTGAAAGCAAAACATCTCTTCCAAGGGACATCTTGTTCTGCAATTTTCTTGAGAACAGCATAATAACACACATTAATATAATCACTTAAAGTGATGTTCATAAAGTTATTAATCATCCTGAGCTTCACGGTGTAAAGCCCAATACTTTTAGTGCCACGTCCCTAAGACTGGGCATGGTGCTCTAGTGGGACAGATGAAGTTTTCACAGGTGCAGGTACCACCCACAAGTGCTCAGACCCTTGGTTTCTGAACAGAAGAATGAGGGCCAAGGTTTTTCAGACATTTGTATCTTGACAGGCTGGTGGCCCAGAAAAATCCTACATCAGCAGCTCCACAAAACGGCAGATTTAACATTTGTAAACCCTAGCACCTTTTTTTCTCCATAAAATGGGGCAAAAGTGAAACGCGGATGGTGTTGAATTTGCTTGAGGTGCTGCTTTTAAAAGTTAGAATCCCATGTGCATCATACAATACAGAAAAATGCAGCCAAGTGACATTCCCATTGAAGAAAGTAAATGTCAAATTTACCCCCCTTTATCAAATCTCAAATTTACCACATGGCTCTTAGATTATTGTATATTTGAGTACCTGAAGGTCCAAAACCACTTCTGGATATGTTTCTTCTCCCTCACCCCACCTCACATACATATATACGTCAGTTTTAAGAGGCTGAAACCTAAACAAGAAGGAAAAGGGCACACGTGACAAACAGAAAGCTGCGCCATGTCTGCAGCCAATTTGGAATTGCATACAGCTTGTTTGGTACAGTCTTGAAAACAGGGAGACTTTCTTGCTTTCCGTGGTGTGTGTAATTTTAGCTTGGGAGTTATTCAGGGGCTGTGGGAAGGAATTGTTTCAAGGACACAAGTCGATGCAGAACAAAAAAAAATGCTGAGAAAACTTGGCCGCTGACGGACGGGCTACTCCTCCGCCAGCACGTGGGGCTACAGGCAGCAGTTCAGCATCGGGCTCTGCTGGGACTCTCCCTGCTTGCAATGCCTCCAGTCATGGTGCCACAGGGCCAGGGAGAGGATGTAGGCCTTTGTCGTCTGTGGCTAACCCCTAAAAACATCAGTGTTTGGGATACGGGAGCTGGAATGGCGGTTTAGTGATGGCTGAGGCCAAGAGGAGGGTGGGTACAAGGGGTGGCAGGCGTGAGGGCATGTGAGACAAGGCAGCCATGAGGCAAGGTAGCGTGAGATGAGGTGGCCATGAGGCAAGGCAGACGAGAGGCAAGGTGGGCATGAAGTGAGGCAGACAGGAGGAAAGTCAGTTGTGAGGCAAGGCAGCCATAAGGCAAGGCAAGGTGGCACCAAATGAGGTGCAGCTGGCACAGGGCAGGAGTGCTGCAATAGCAGCACCAACAATAGCACCGCCGGAGGGGTCGAGGGGCCGCAATGAGCCTGGAGGAGCGCGGGGAGAGAAGCCCCGGGGGAAAACCGGCATAAGGAGGAAGCAGCGAGGAAGGAAGGAAGGTGGGGTGGGAGAGAAGCCGGGAGGAAGGTGGGACCCACAAGGAGCGAGGGGCGGCACCCCGGGGCCAACCGGTCGTGGGGCGCGGGGCCGGCGGCAGGTCCCGGGTCGCAGCGCTTCGCCCCCCGCAGCCTGCCGCGAGGAAAACGC
>JAAGNO010027714.1:0-46670 GCA_033439905.1 Ceryle rudis
ACTTTAAAACACCTCCTCTGGCTCTCAGGTTTGTCCTTCTGGTCACAGTTCGCGTGGTATGTTGTCCAGCCCTCCACGTGAGTGCACCAGATGGCCCGACTCCGAACGCCCCCTGAGCCACAGTCACCTACGCACCGGCCCCAGTGACCTGCAAGAGAGGAGGTGTTGAGAAATGCCATGCAATACACAGGCCACAGATCTGTCCTGATGCCCAGTAGCATCCAAACCACACCCTGCCATGCATTAAAAAGTAAATAACTACCAGCTGGTCCCTAAAATGGGTTAAAACCTTCCTAAAGGCTGCAAGTCATTTCTCCTCCCGGTGTACTCCCATCACTGGGCCACTCAAAGAAACCTGCAGGGGGAAAAAAAAAAAGCCATACAACATCTCAAATTAAAGGCAATCCAGGCACATTTCTGCAGCAGTAAACGCATCCCAAAGCCTGAGGAAATATGAATATTTAATTTCACTTCTACAAATGAATATAAAAATATTCATAAAGGAAAAATAATAGGAAAAGAAAGTAAAGTTAGACAAGAGGAAAACAGTCTTAATAGAGCAATTAGTCAATGGAATAAACTGCACTGGGAAGTCAAATCATTATCCACGGTGATAAAACAGTGAGGATAAATACTATGAAAATAAGAGCATACTCTTAATAGGAGTTTCAAATGGAGGAACTGACTTGATATGGCAGTGTTTGTTCTGCAGGACAGGTCTCGCGGGGTGCTGCTCTGAGAGCAGAGCCCCAACAGCAGAGAAGGCACCTCACGTGCAGCGACTTCTGAATTACCCTGGGCTGTACATCGAGCTAAGTGTTTCCACTTGCAGCACGTGGCTATAAGAGGTAGTCATTCAGGAAGAGAAATTAAATAAAAATTAAACCCAGCGATGTCATGTTTAGTTCTGGAGCACATGAACTTATGTATGTAATCGTACGAATTATTTGAGGATTTGAAAGTGAACATGATCAGACAAGGCTCAATAGAAAGATTTTTCTGTGACAATATTATTCATGAAAAATCCACTAAGCTGAAAATAAAATCTGAAGGCTATAAAGTACAAAATTACTTACAAACCGAAAAGGAAAGGTAGAGAAAAGGCACTGGGGCTGAATCTTGAAACATTAAAGGGATTTTGATGATCGTGTCTCAAGAGGGTCTCATCTCGTTCCTAAGTTTTAAAACTTTCCAATAGCTCATAACATTACTTCGGTAGTACACTGCAACTACCTTATATTTTCTATTTTTTCAAGGGAGAACATGAACTTGCAACAAATAGGTTGATTTATATTAAGAAATGCTACTCCAGTTAAGTTTTTTTTAATTGATTTTAAAGCTACCGGCATCAGTTCCATGCTTACACTACAAAACCAAAGACACACATAAAAACTGAGAACAGCCCCATAATATCTTCAGTTACAATTCCGGGTATTTCATGCAGCTAATGGGGGTTGTGTTGGTAAACCCGTTGCTCTCTTCATCAATAGAGGAGTTAATCCTCCAGAGCCAGGGGCCTGACACTGTGCAATAAAAAAGAAAAACAAAGAAAAACTCCTCTTCTTGTTTCATTGTTAATAAAGGAGGAAAAGTAAACAGGAAATGTTTACTTTTACTCCTCCTCCAAGACATCCCATGTTCTTGCCATGTCCCTTCTGTGGGCACTGCTTCTCCTCCCTCCTCCTCCAGGCCAGGACTGCAACTCTGCCCTATGTCTTGCACCTTCTGCTGCTGAGGACAGGCAGGGGTAAGAGAGGTTTTCAGAATCGCTGGGGTTCAGATAGGTCCGGCTTTTGTCAAATCCTTCAGGCTACGTCAAAAATCTTTGTCCCTTTTATGCCTCTGTTTCACAACCAAAGCTCTCAGTCCAAGGTAAGAACTCAGCCGTGACACCTCTGTTGAATGGGAAAAGACAGCATCAAACTACACTGTGCTCTATAAGCTGTACTACACTACCGACAGGCTTTCAACAGAATTCAATGTGCTTAAAACCTGAATATTCAAAATTTAAACTTAAATACGCTTTTGAGGTTCAGTTACATTAAGAGGTACATTAACAATTTAAATGTTCATCCTTGATACTTCACCTTGTGATTTAAGAGAATGCCAACAAGATTAAAAAACAGACATCAGAGTATGTATATGCTGTCATCTTACTAAAATTAATAGTC
Source organism: Ceryle rudis (assembly GCA_033439905.1). Lineage (NCBI taxonomy): Eukaryota > Metazoa > Chordata > Aves > Coraciiformes > Cerylidae > Ceryle > Ceryle rudis. The sequence goes on from JAAGNO010027714.1 coordinate 2,172, forward strand.
AAAATTCAGATCTCAAGTACTAGGTATTTTTTACTAACAAAGGAAAGTAACAGGCACAAAGACTAAGCATCACAATGCAATTGTATCACAAGCTTATTTCAGAATCTATTTCTCTGAAGGGGTTTAACAGAGGCTATTTAATTTTTTGAGATGTGCAAGTTTTACTACAGAAAAAGTTTGGTTTGCACCAGTTTGTTTTTAAAGGAAAAAGTCAAGAGTAATATTGTTTCACTTCAGCATACAGCATAACAGTATTTTACTCATCAATAGGGCCTTGAAACTCCAATTAAGGATTTACTACTTATTTCTTAGGATAGTAAATTGCATTAAAAATATCATCGAAACCCACCATGGAGTAATACAAAGCAGCTGTAGCAGAGGAATGTCCAAGTTACACTCACCAAAGCTACCACCACTCTTTCACTACTGCACAGAACTTGTTAGTACTTTTTCTACATCTCTGGGTGTTGCTCGTGAACTACTCTATGTAATAGCTTCAAATTTACCCATCCTTCTATTAGCAGGAGAGAGAGAGATGCAGCAGAAGCCAGAAGCAAGAAGTGACCATTATTTAATGTCAGATGTGAATTTCGAATGAAAAATTACCAGAAAAAGAGGACTCATAAGTAATTACACTATCATTAGACACATCAAAATCTGCAATTATTCTCTGGCAAACATGCTAAAAACGTAGCCTGCTCTGGGCATATCAAAAAAAGAAGCATGAAAAATAAGGTTAAAAATCAGATGCAAATCCCATTACTATAGATTTTTTTTGACTTCCTGATGATCTCTTCAGGACGTGGCAGTAAACTTATCCACAATGTTTCATAGCTTAGTTAAATATCCTGTTCAGCAGCTCAAATGAGATGGATGTAAATACTTCCTAGTCAATAGTCTGCTTTGTACTTAGAATTTAATTATTTTTAGAAGAGTCATGTTAAATTTACACTTTCCTTGAAGTAAATATGAGTGAATTAAAAAAAACCCAACTCAGCACACTGCAAATAATGATATTAACTACTTTTTGTTAAAAACCCACTGGAATTTAGGCATCAAAAGCCTGAACTTCAGAAAGATGCTTTACAACTCCCGATCTAGAATGGGAGGCCACCGGTAATTAAAGCAGAAGACTAAACAAAATGAAATATATTTCACATTTGTCTACAGAAAGTACAAAAAGATAAAGGGAAAGGATTTTTTTTTTGTCTCCTAACCATTGTAGCCTAATCAGATATGGGATGGATGTTTGCTCTCATCACAGCAGGATACAGGTGGGAGAAAGAAAGACTGTGGATATATTTTGAAGCAGGGGAGGTCACAGAGGGATATAAAGGAAAATCTCATCACTGTGAGGATAACCCTTGGAACAGGCTGCCCCAAGGGACAGTAGAATCTCATCCTTGGAGGTTTTCAAGATCTGACTGAATAAAGCTGGTGTGAATTCAGTGTTGAACGTGCTCTGAGCACGCGATTCAACCACACAACTTCCTATGGTCTGTTCTGACCTGGATTACTCTGTGAAGAAAAACCTAACTGAAAGCAAGACTTTGTCCACTAGGGTGCTAAGAAAAAAATTTTCACTAAAAAATACCACCAAGATCTGCAAAGTACCAAGGAATACGCAACAGCAGAAATAAACACATTGGTCAAACAAACCAAAGTGAAATTCAACCAAATCACTATTTCCAAGAGTGAGAAGTCAAGCACAACTTGCCTGGCTTGCACAAAAATTGTAAGAGATGTCTTTGTTTATGGAAAACGGTAAACAAAGGCATCCTGCTGTCTCTTACAGGACATCTGTAACACTACAAGCAATAATAACATGAAAGGGATTAATAAGGACAACCTAATAAAGAAAAACTGCACATTGTTCTGTTTGCCATCTTTTATCAGCCGGAAAAAGTATCATGTTATCATCCCATACAGCTTCTGTAACCCCATTAAAATCACGCCGTAACACAGCAATTGCCATCTATTTACATAGCGTGCACCAATTCCTGCCTGCAAGACCTACCTACAGCTATGCAATAATTGTGTCTGAAAGGATAGTGACATCTGCTCTTTGACACGCAGGTCACACAACCATGAGGCAAAAAGGCTATTGAGACAATAATTACATATTACAGACAAAATGAAACACTACTAAACATCAGACCTAAAACAGGAATCCCAATAAGAGCTCCTTAATAAGTACATTATTGCTTAATAAGGATTGCTACAATAATTATGCTCTGTTTAACGTGACATTTAGCTTAATTGCAATCATTTCACCATCTGAGAATTCATTCAGCAATAAGCATCTTCAACAATTATCCTGTCCCTGTAGCTATGTACTAATTTGCAAACTTAGGACAAGATCAGCAAATAAGTTCAACAGAGTATTGTGTTAGTAATTTATTTCAAACAGGTGACAGATATGCTCCAAGTCACATCTGATACATAAAACAGTGAAGGAGCACTGGAAAAAAAAAAAAATACACAATCATAGGAAGAGTTTTCCTATTTTCTACACTTTTTTAGTCTGCCTTGCAGTTTAAGTATCAAATTTAGGAGTAATTAAAGACCTTAACTATTTGTTTTTAAACAGAGTCTCCTAATTCTTAGACAAAGATCTCCAAATACCTTAACAGAGATAAATGACTTCATTAATGCCTGGCTGAGGAATAACTCCACCAGACCTGATTGTAACTCCAGAAGATCACTGCAGTGTCCACTTTAATTGAATACTTCTGCTTGAACTGTCATACGACCGCTTTGGATGTCATTCTAGCATCCTTCCACCAGAGCATGTTTATAGCAAATGGAAAGCTGCAACTCATTCTGCAGTTTCTGAGAACAGAAAACAACTGACTTAGACAACACATGAGCTTTACTCCTAATGGCATTATAACCAATTAATCTTATCTATTAGTAACAGTTGCAAAAATAAGTTCCACAAAATTGGTTCTTTTATGAGAAGTTTTTATGAGATTTATGTAATTTTTATGTAACTTTATGAGAATTATGAATTTTTTATGAGACTCGGACAAATTTATTACGAACCAAACTGGTAAACATCATATGAACTACCACGTATTTTCTCACCACTATTGTCTTTATCGGCACAATGCAATGAAATTCAGTATTATGCCAAGAAAAGTAGTTCTAATGATTTGGACAAAGATCTTATTATGCTGATGACAGTGGTATCATTTGCATGCCATGCTCGCTCCATGTCAGTGTACTCAGTCCAGTCACATCTTTTCTTGCAGACTAAACAGACCAAAATCTTTGGGACCAGCTCCGTACAGTGTGTAGGAAAGAAGATCTGATACACTTTGGTATTTTATATTACAAACTAATATTAGTACAGCTGTAGTTAGCATAACTGCCCTGCTTCCTGGAAGGGCCCTCCTGTATGCCTGCCCTGCAGCTACTGCCATAGCCGAGTCAAAATACAGCTTTTCTTCCTTGCCCACACTTAACTGTCTCCATTATTTTGCTATCTATTATTAACAATTCAGAAAAATTCTCTCAACTATAATCTGTATGAAAGATGCCGTACAAAATAAAAGACTATTGTACTATTCGCAATGTGTCGCAAAGGGCATATAAAATTCCTCTGATTCCTGGGATTAATTTTAAATACCTGTGGTATTTTTTAAATTTTCATGACCTACACAAATGAGTGATTCTTAGTTATTAGTCTTATTTCAGATGTCAGTAACAGTGAAGTTGTGCGACCTGTAGCCATGCAGCAGTTTATTCCGATTTGACATCTCAGATTTTCCCCTTATTATCCACATGCAGCAACACTGAAGACACACTCCAGCAAGAAAGACATTCTGCAGCAAAATGCAATGAACACTGCTGTTTATGAAAATTCACTGATTTACTAATCCCTTGGCACTTAAAGTCAGGACTTCTCAATATTATGCACTAATGTAAACTGCATTAGCTGAGCTACTCAATCATGTGCCCACATCCCAGAGATGGCCCAGGGAAAAATATTCTCCTCTTTCTACAATCGGTTAAAAAATAAAAAATAAAATAAAAACAATCCCACACATTCCAAAACATTTCTCATACTCATCTGACACATTTTGAGGGTTTGTGAGAACAGATTTCATGTCTTCATAACAGCTGACATTAGCAGATGAGGTCATAATGTATATAAATTTATGTATACTATAAAAACAAAAAGTATAAATAGATGTTATCAGCATATTACAACTATGAGTTGTTTACTGCACATGAGATTAAAAACATTTCAGTACTGGATTATAGATAGTTATAATCAAACTCTGACCTTTTTAAAATTCCAAACATCTATGAAAACTGATTCCTTTTAAAACATAACAGCCTTTATAAGGTGTTTGTAAATGTAACCTTAATAGAAAGCACAGATGAAAAATGTTTCTTCGGTCACTCCACCTTGACTTTGGGGCTTATATTCCCCAATGGGAACTGTTATTTCCCTGTGAAAAACACCCAGAATCAATAAAACACCTCCTGCAACACAAACTGCCTGGCTTAATGGTGGGGGACCAGAGGAAATACGGGGGCATTGCTGGACACCCATCTCCATTACACTTTCTTCTGATCCCTAGTCTCCTCTCTACTTATGTTTAAATCTTCTCTTCTGCCTATATGAAAGCTCTGATCCCTTCAAACACAGCCAAGTAAAAGGTCAAGGTCTACTCTGCTGTTTCCAGGAAAGCAGAAGGGAGCTTGATGTATTTGTGAATGGGATTGTTTCCTATTTCCCTGGAGGAACTGGGTGATTCAGAAGGCCCACTCCAGTTTTATACAAGTCCTTATATTGATGGTTTAACACCAGCAAGCTTTGCAAAGGGGTTTACTTGCTTTTCATACATTGGCTTCCCCTCGCCACCCTTCACACGAGCAGTCCCTCCAGGTCATTGTTCCAGCATGCAAAGTCCAGGCTTCACACCAAGTCCACCTTCTTGAATAGCCCACCTTCTTGAAGAAGGTCTGGAGGAGACCACCTCATCAACAGCTCCACGACAAGCCTTCCAAACAATGTCAAGATCAGCACTAAGGGACTCCTAAAGGAACAGCACCAGAACATTCACTGCCAAAGGTTCACTGCTCTGAGACAGGGCCTCAGTGGGATAGCTTGGGGGGTTCAAGGTCTGCTTGGTATTCGAGCTCCAAGACACAAAAAGAATTCTCATATTAGTTCTGCAGTAATTCTTTACCTGGAGGACACCGAAGATACTGCCACCTCTTCTTCCAATTTGCGACAACTGCAGCTTGTAATTTTCTTACATCAAGCTTAAATTACGTTTGATCAGTGAAATAATAGCAATGCTCTGTTTTTCAAAACTTAAAAAAAATTTACACTTTTGTTTCACAGAAAACTTTGGGATATAATTCAGCAATCTGCACACCTGCAGAACCTTTCTGAACTATCAGAATTTACTTCACGTGCACATTATGACAGAAAAGTGTGCATCCTTCTCCAGGAATTGTTTTAAGGGAGAACTACATTTTTTTCTGCTCAGCTTCAAGCTATTCCCAACTTACATATTTTATAACCCATCCCAGCACAGGAGCCAGCATACTTTTTCAAAGACTACAGCTATCAATATGCCTTGGTAAAGGAATCAAAATCCAGAATTGCACACCGAGGTGCTACCAAGTCTGTCTGGGGTTAGACGGTAGAATTGTCTCCCACAGAGCTGATGTGTACACACCTGCAGATGTGGTACAGATGTGGTACTGAGGGATATTCTCCAGGTGAGATCTCTGATGAGCCCTGGCTGGGGCAGCCCCTCTGTTCATGGGTACTATCCCGGCTCTGGAGTAGAAGTGGGGCTGCCCAAAGCTCTTGGAACAGAAAAGGCAGATGGCAAAATATAGACACCATATACTTCCACAGAAATACCTTCTCAACCATATGGGCCAGACAGTCATTATTCCTAATAAGCACTATAGAAGAGCTACACAATGGGCAGAAGTTCCCATGGTGCTCAAACTGCTACTAATTAGTATTTCTGCATAGATGGAGAATACCGATGATAACGATTCCCTGGCAACAGATAGCATAATTAATTCATGTGAAAAAGTACTATTTTTAAATATGTGCACAATCAATTTGAAATTAAAAAAACCCAACCTGAAGAGAGGTTATTGTAGAGCTCAACAAACTGCTTTTACTGGGCATTTTCTCCTTTTTTTTTTTTATTTACAGTCCATAGTTAACTATCCACTTTTAATTATAATTAAATTTCCTTTCACTCTCAACACTCTTCTTAAATGCTCTGAATTCTAGAGGAAAACTATTTTGGACAAGGACAATTGTCTGCAATATTTGGAAATAGCTGTGCAGGAATAAACAATATGAGCAGCTACAGCAAAGTTTGGAATGATAAGCGTTCTCCAGCAGTACATCAATCTGCTCGTCTCGCTGTCGCTGTGAGCACAGGCTGCTGACAGGAGGAATGGTTGAGTGTTGAGCAGTGTCTAATCAATCTAAAGGGGCCAAGGAGCTTAACTTTCCAGACAGTGTAAATCAGGATGAAGGGCTTTAAGATGCAAGTGGTTTTCACTTCGGGGAAGAATGGCAGCCATACAGCAAATACTAAAAACAAAAGAAAAACTAAAAAGAAAATAAATTAATAAATTAAATCAATTCAAAACAAAACCCAACCCTGAAGAAAACAAACAAACAAACAAACAAACACCACACACACAAAAAACCCCACCAAACTCACTAAATCACTAAATCCAGTTCACAAAAATTCAGTTGCAGGACTGTGGGGGAATTAATGTAATGGGAAGGCAATGACAAAGACATTAATTTCCGAATGTAATAACCTCCCATCACATCATAAATGCAGCTTCTTGACTGAAAGGTCCAGAAGAACAGAGTAACTAAAATACTTGAGTTTGCACTCAAGAGAACATGACCCCGTTACCTCTTTCAGACTTGCAGGTGTTAAGATCAGAAAAATCTTCGGAATTTTGTGACACAACTACAAAATAAAATTAAGCACAGCATATCTAGACAGGTATGTGAAGAAAGCATGGAAAATCTCCATCCCATCTGGAGGCAGATTTTGCCAGGCATCGTTCCAAACACCTACACATGCAGTTGAGTGACAGCAAAATATTGTCAGATGAAGATCTTGTGCATCAGGTCAGACTGAGATCCAGGGATCTCATGAAGAGGTGGCATTACCCTGTGATGCTTTTGAACTTTTTTTTTTTTTTAAGTAGCACTTTAGACTTATTTAGTTTCTGAAGAGAAGAACATGTCATTCAACTACCCCCCGAGTCACAGAAACAGCCTATCCCCTGCAATGTTTCTCTGCAAACCTACCTCCCAAACGAGAGCAACAAAACCTAGAACCAGGGCAATAACGCATTTATAATATAAAGAGCAATTTTCTACTAGTTTTATTTTTTAATTTAGTTTTTTCTTTTTCTAGCCAAGTTAGATTCCTTGGAGCCAAAGCCAGCAATGCTCTAAGGATAAACAGTGAATACAGTACCATAGGCTTGGCCATAAATCTGTGTCAGTACATTAACAGGAGCCCAAGCACTACAAGTCCTGCAGCAGGCAGAGTGCTAAGCCATGGTCCCAGGGTGGGAACAAGCACCTCTAGGGGAAGAGGCAGGGTTTAGGGATTTTTTTTCTTTTCAGTATCTACACTGCTGAACTAAAGAAAACTGAAAATAGAATGCCAGCTCCAATAATTTAAAAGATGGAAGTGTTCAAACATCAAATCACGCTCTAAAAATCATTCAGAGGTCAGCCTTACAGTACTGGTAGATCTTCACTATCTTTTTTTTGCAGGTGTTTTGCTCACGGTATTCTGAATTTATAGTGGTTGTATGTTTCTGAGTAGTCTTCAGCTATCACTGCATTTCTAACAGATGTGCACCTTTACATACATTTTCACAAGCTTCAGCACAAAGGATAAAACCACGTCCTTTGAGACATTTAAACAGCTGAAAGTACGTATCCTGAGGATGACTTTGCTAGTACAGCTCCATGTTTCTTTTGAAAACCACTAAGAGATGTGGCAGAGTGCAGGGGGCATTCAGGTATTCTGCTGGGGCTGGTTGCTGAGCAGAGACGAACCATTTTGAACTTAGAAATCTGGTCACTGTTTCCATAAAAGGTATCACACTGATTTTTGGAAGTAAAAGACTGGTACCATGGAAAAATATCAGTTACAGATGCACATATGCTGTAGGCATATCTTCCATCCAGATGTAAGCATCTGCTTTTCCTGTGTTAGCCCACACTTTGCAACTGAAGGTCTATAGAAACAAACGTTCTTATACATAAGTAATCATTTAACAAGGCCTCAAAAACTGTAGCCCTTAATAGATTTAATTAACAGGTTAATGATGTGCATAACATGCATGCTCTCAACAGCAAAGATTTTCACATTAAGCTTGTTCCTGTTTCACAGAAGCAGCTTTCTGTAGAATATCTGTGCTAACGTAATTACACATCTGGCACTTCTGCTGCTTTCAATCGCAGAGATATTTATAAACAGTGCTACTAATTTACACAAGAGTACCTAGCGGTTCTAATGTTTTACACTACAAATAACGATATTTGCATGAAAATTCAACTGGAAAGAGTTCTGTTTTGTAGCCTTGAGTGGTTCTAGTGAATATATTAAATAATCATTTAGCCTGCAAAATAAATCTAACACACTATTGTCATAACTGCCTGGGAAACCTGTGTAAACTAAGCATGCGTCAAGTTCACCTTGATATAAAGGCATCAAGTACAAATTTTTAGACAGTTTTAAATTAAACATCAGTACTGGTAATCATCTTTGTTCCACCATTTCACCAACATGGTAAAAACTAATATTTTAAAATATAATTTCTTGGCAATGTTCATTCATCATCCTCACTGTAACTGGGAAATGATCGAAACCCAGAATAATGGAAATCCCACATTATCTCTACCAGTATTATCAAGAAAACGCAGTGGTTATTAATTTAAATATGCTTCAAAGAACGATCACAACTTCAAACACGATTCAAGAAGATAAAAAGCCATTCCTGCCTTGAGCTGCTTTCAGTTCAATTTAGGTTCATCATGATAGTATCTGAAATCCCCCAACTTACTAAATATTGACAGAGATGGTGCTGCCCTAAGTGTTTCATCAAAGGAGCGGATGAGTCCCAAGCCCTGATGGGGCCTTACTGAAAGGAGATGCTATCAAAGTAACCTTTCAACACCCACGTGCTCGAGCTCAGCAATGCCTGCATTGGAGAAAAGATAAACCAAGAGAAGTGCTCCTTTTTGCTTCATATTTTCAGACACATCCAATTAAGAAAAATGATAAATTATTTAATAAAAGAAAAATAATATGTGTGAATGTGCATAACTTTGCTGTCAAATATATATACGCATATATATATTCATGCTATGAGATATTTATATCCAAATTATCCCATTCTGCTCACATTTTGGAATTAATCAGTGTTTTTTCACTCAGTCTGTACCCAATGGAACAGAAGCATGTGTAAAACATCATGACTGCCATATCATGGCTTCTGAAATACGGAAGCCAGTTCCCAATCCTTCTGTGAGGAGATGCTTCCAGTGCCTTGGAGGTCACAATGGAGGCTGTGGATAATTTCGAAGATGACATGAGGAGAGGCAATGGACAAAACATTGAAATCTGCTCACCTAATTACTCCAAATCCCCTGACACTAATCCAGGCAGGAAGAACAAGGAGTGATTTGGGGGGACAGGGGAATAAAAACATTTAGCTAATACTCCTGAACCACAGATTTCAAAGGGCTTTCAGTTTCGCTCCTTTTATATGAGTAAGCTGTTTCCATATGAACCAGCTCATTAGCATGTCCCAGCTGGTTCATTAACCAGTACACAGAGATTCAGTATCACCACAAGAAACAATAAACTGCTATAGAAAGAGCTTTCTTGAGAAACAGAGTGGGCTACCTGGCCTCTTCCAGAAGGAAATCCACCCCTCAGTCTTCTCCCCAGGCAGGTTTAAAGAATTACAAAGTTCACAGCAAAGTTAGCATATCCATCCAGAAACTACAGGACTAATAAATGTCTACACCTTCAGCTGATAGACAGCACTCGGCTGCAGATAAATCAGACTTGTAGTTCTGTGAAATAAGAAAAATTGGTTCTTCCTCTAAGGATACTGAAATAACTGCTCTTAATTCAGTTTTAATTCCAGTGGGCATTCTTTAATTCAATCAAGCCCATTGGAAAGAGTCTTCCTTTTAAGAAATGTCTATTCCTTTCTTATGATTCCCATAATAAATATTATTCAGAATATTCTGAAGTAAGCAAAGGCAATTTGATTTGAGAACCTTTTAACAGCAAGCCATATATTTTATATATACAAATAGAAATGACTGGTCGAATGGCAAAAATCAATGAAGAGAAGGGAGCTAAGAAAATTTAATCCATACTAATTACAAGTTAAAAACATTTATAGTCTGTCCTATCTGAAGTTTAGGAATTCAAGATATTACTCAGCTTTGAAAATTGACCATAAATGACTCAAATTCTTTCTCAGATGATGAAGAAAGATTTTTCAGTTTGCATCAAATCTGGATATTACTGCAGATACAGAAAGTGGGCTCCAAAAAGTATAAACAGAATGCATGTATATTGGCTAATAATGTGCATAATGGTCTCGTGTTTTTAGAGGAAACAAAAAACTTCAGATTTCTTTAAAGAATATTAAAAATCCTATCTTACACTGAAACCAGTATGCTAAATTTAAACTGTTCCTGCTTTAATCCCTTAAGAATAAAGGAGAGGAAAATATCTATTGGACCTCTGAGCTTAGTCACTAAGAATGTAATGTAGGCAGGTCTGCCATAGATTCTTCTACTTAAAGGTCTCAGAGAGCTCCATCAGTTAGGTTCATTGTCCCAGCACTCTTACCACACTGTTTCAATGCACCATCTTTCCACTCTCCCAAGTATTTTAACTTCCTAATAAAACAACCTTGACAGGCAAACTAAGCAACTAAATGCTTTCCTGTATCAACTTTTACACATGCAAATGCACATTATTAATGATTACTCAGTCAACAATTCCATTTATCTAAATTTGTCTGGTTACAATAGTTGCTGCCCAAAGAATCTTCCCCTGATAATGACAGATGTGTGACCACATACCATATCCCTGTGATAGCCTTATTTATTTCCACATGCAATCAGTTTCCACCAGATTAGAAAGCAGAATTTTCCTACTACGCATCCAGACATCAAACTCTGCAATAAGTCAAGAAAACACAATAGTGTATGTAGTCTTAAGCTAAGTTTTTCCAACAGCGTTATTTTCAGGACTTTTTTTCTGGGTCACATTTCCCTGTATGTTCTTTACCCTTCAGGACAGCTTCCCACAGGTTCCCAGTTCCCTGAACAAGTTAAAAATCCATACTTCCAAGATCAAGGAAAGACCTTTAATCCACTACTTTCCTTTCCCACACCACTCTCTTTGGCCAAGGTTACTGATTACCACATTCATTGTAAGTTATAAAGAACCATCATAGAATTGTTTAGGTTGGAGAAGACCTTTAAGATCATTGAGTCCAACCGCTAACCCAGCACTGCCAAGTCCACCACTAAACCATATCACTAAGCACCACATCTACACAGCTTTTAAATATGTCCAGGGATGGTGGCTCACACTGAGTAGAAGCTTGAGTAAACAACACACGATGGGTGCAGGCTGCCACTGGAGACCCCACCACTACTGCTAACTGACTACTGGTCAGAGACATGCACATCTTGAGCTGGACACAAGAAGAAAAAAAAAAAAAAAAAAGTCTAACATGGCCAATGAAGAAAGAGAAAGGTGTAAAACTGTTAGGAAATTGATGTGATGCCATGAGGATCCTACAGTGAGGAAGAAGAAACCATCATAGTCCCCTGGGAAAAGACTCCAGATGCTGATAACTCACCACCACCAGGATGAAGCCACCAATGTTAAGACACAGAGAAGCAAGGTGAGAGTAGCACCAGGAAAGGCATGCAAGCTGAGAATTGGGTGTATAACTTTAACTGCACTACTCTCCTTTCTTTTTCTGTAACAATTAGATCTAGACTAATAATGAATAGACCCTTAGGATCTCAGTTGTACTAACAATAATTAATTGGCTATACTTATCTCTAAAGTGTGCTTCCTCCTTGCCCAAGAACAAGCAGAGAAAAATTTACCTTAAGACAGACACAGTCTGACTTCCATGAGAGATGGACTCTCTTTCTCAGTCCATGCAGATCTGTGTTTTTTCACTCCTGCATCTGCAGTCTCAAGTCCTATTGCTACTGCAAATAAACAGGGTGGAGAATCCCATTCTCCCAAACCAGACTGAGTGGAGCACTCTGCCAACATGTCAGTAAAAACACAAGTGCCTGCTGTAATGCAACATATCCAAATAGCTTAGTCTTGGGAATAAATCATCTTCAGACATTTGTGTAAGTAGAAATAAAGACATTTTGCATCATCCCTCTTAGAAAGATTCTGCATGTTTATTAGGTGCTGCAATGCCTTGGAAAAACAAGTTCACTACAGCTCTCTGACTTTAAAGTTCAGAATCTGGGGTATTGCAACAGTCCTTCATCTTTTCAAATAATTAATTTCCCCTGTAGTAACTGCAGAACACTGTGCGTGACAAAGATACTTACGATACAAAATGATTTTAATTTTTTTTAAAGCCAACTAATCGGAGCATTTTATAACCTCTTCCTTAGATATCTAAGACTATACCTAAAGCCCTTCTCAAGCTTCATACGTGAATAAACCCATCCATAGCAAGTCTGTGGGGTTTTCTTACATCGATAATTTACAGGCAAACATATTTTCTCCACTCAAACTTCAGCAAGGCTCAGAGATACCTTTTTACAGCCACCTTAAAAAAAGACCTCCTAAATCACGCAATTATAACAAAACTGTTTATATAAGGTACATTAAAATATTAACTCAGCATCGAGTATATACATGAATGGTGCACAGCAGCAACAACAGCATATGGCATCTGACCCACAACGATTGCAGCATTCAAACAGCTGGACCCTCAGAACAAGTCACTGGGTGCCAAGCACACAGATAAAAGACAGGGGGTTTTACTGATCACTGCACACATCCTTTGCTCCAGGGAGGAAGAACAAGAGCTGATAGTTCCTGGAAAATCCTTCATATTTCCTCTCTTTAGAGAATTCAAGCTGCAGAAAAATGAACTGGTTAGGCAGGCAGGAGAATTCATTAGTTTCTTCCAGTCTACTTTTATATATGCATTTGCTAGCTCAAGGCAAAAAATGTTTTTACAAGACAACCAAATATTTTTCCCCAGTACATCCACATTCTCCACTCAGGGGGTTATGTGTGTCAGGACCTGCAGACACTTGACAGAAGTATCCATGACATTATCTTCCAAAGGAGAAGACAAAAAAAGAGCCAAATTCTGGTCTCTATTATGCCAGCATCAATTCAAGGTGAGGAGACTTGAGTCCACATTCCTACTCTGTTCCTCATTTATTTCTGTCCTGCATTTTGGATGTCAAACCAATTGCTGAGTTTCATTGATGAACCTGAGTTTGCCAAGAGGCATTTTAAGCAATGTCTTTGAATTTCCAATTGGATATCAGACTGTTAAATAATTTAAGATGTCACAGGAAAGAAGCCAGTATTGACTCAGACTCGCTTCCAACTGAAGCCTAATCCATATTACAATAACAATGTAAATTATCATTAAGGAGTGGCTAGCTGTTGTGGTCAGATCACGTGGCAGGCAGACAAGCTCAACCGATGAGTAAACTGTGAGGGAGAATGGTAAATGTGCTGATTATGGAAATGTAACTGTTTGAAGTCAGAGATGTGGGCCTGTATTTCACTGATAAAATGAGCAAAACAGAAAGAGACACTGCATAAGCAATTAAATTAAACTTTTTTAATCAATAAAAGGAAAACTGGGACCTAAATCCACTTTATAGGATTTAGGAATCAAAGCCTTCCTGCAACTCAAAGACAGCTGTGATGCCCGTTAACTAGAAGGGAACTTACCGTAAGACAAAAATGTCTTGATACCACACACAAGAGAGTCATCTATCATTAGATCAAGATAATTTGGTGGTAATGATGCTCCTGATCTTTAGTTCTGGATGGCATTCTTTGTAAATAAAGCTGAGCTTGCAACAGTTTTGATGACAGCATCTCACAAGACTTTAACAGATGAGCCCACCTGTCCTTGTTAATGCTTTGGATTTGCTTTCTGTAGATCCACTTTCTCGCAGGATTCCAGAAACAGGAAGCATATCGTGCCCTTAAACTTGCACTTCACTGTGAAAAAACAAGGTTGGCAGAACGTGGGTTGGTACCAAGGTGCCCACAGCTGTCTTCCACTCTATGTTATGAGGAGGCAGCCCAAGCTGTCAAACACAGTAGCCCAGCACGGAGCCGGAGAGTCATTTCAATTTCACTACTGGCTGCCAAATACAGAGTCCACTTAATTTTTCTTTCTCTCCTCATTGATTCATTTCAACTCAAACACGGCACAATCTGCCACCAAACATTAACTGCTCCTCACAAAACTTCTCCCAAAAGTCCGCGGTTTATACAAGTGCTGCTTATCCCAAACTTCTTCCCCTGCCCTTACTCACAACAGTATGTGAACTGCTGCTCAGCATTTTACCTTTCAAGGAGCACAGCCATATCCATTTATCGGTTCTGTAAAGTACTCTACAGTGTTACAGTCCTATTAAAACAACCAAATACCTCTAGTGATGACATTTTCACATATGAAAAGAAACTGAGAATATATATGAAGCAGATAGGTTATATATATAAATACACGTTCAGATGCATTTACTGATACAAGGATAAATGAAAAGTAATTTTACAACACGTAGCCAAGGCTGCGATGGTCAGGCTTCATTCTAAAAGGCACAAACGACCACCATCTGCAATGCCTTTGATAGTTCACTAATTAATGATCAAGAATGCTTTTGCTTCAGCATAATTTTATGTTTTTATATGGATATCATACTTGATTATAATTATCACAGACTGTAGAAGTTTATTAGGGCCAATCATTTCGTAATGCAATTAAAGTCCCAAGGGAACAATATGAAGTAATTTTTATTGGTGAAAACGATGAGAGCTTATAACCAAAAGGGAGCCTAGTAGTCTACTGCAATTATTCCAAAATACAAAATTAAAACAAACCGCACTAATTTTTCAATCGATTTTCCTGAATAATTGAGTTAAAACAATCAGCAGGTGTTAGAAGTTGCAGAATGAGCTGATCTTCAGGCTCCTTCTAGCTCCTTCAGCATTCACCTCTTTGGGGAAGGGATTACGCAGCCTTTTTCTCCTCCTGGATGATATCACCCACTCTCAGAACAGCTCTCTGTGCTATTGCCTCTGCTTCCCAACCCTGTTAATACAACACCTCCAATTCTTTGTCTTTCACAACGCCGTGACACTTCCTATTAACATGACTCTAAAAACCATTTCTCCGCAACAAAAATAATTATTTGTTCTTTCACCCAAAGGTATTAACATGAAGACTGGAGGGTAAAAACAGTAAGAAGTCTGTATGAGTGGATTCTATATATATATACATCTTATCCTGCTCTTTCACGCGTTTTTAGAATACTTCCACATCAAACTGGTAAAAAAAATTATTCTCTTTCCAATTCTGTCATTCTCTCTATTGTCATCCTAAAAGTGTTTCTTTTCTTTCTCTGCCCAGACAAGAGCCTATCAGGTTTTAGTATGGTCTTTACCCCAAGACCTACTTAAGAAAAGTAATACACAGCACACTGATGGGTGCCAGAATGTGATTTATTTCCCATTTTGCAGTTTCCCCACAGTTTCCCCTGAGAACCTCAGTAATCACTGCAAGAACATCTCATCACTGCCACTGTTTTAGTCCCATTTGCTCACCCTTAAGAGTGCCTTTTGATTTAACATCTTACATTTAACCAAAATAATATTATAGTGCTCTAAAAAACATTGAATTTTGAGAAATAAATCTTTAGCAAGTCAATCTACACCGGATGGCTGTTTACACAGATGTTTCCAAACAATACAAAGTTCCACTATTCCCTACACCATTTTCTCATCTATACATTTTGTAGTTCCCTTGAACAACATCCAGTATCTGATATGCCATAAAAAACTTGGAGAGACACTAACTTCAAAAAAAAAAAAGAATAGTTCTAAAGAAGATATCTTACATTTTCTTAAGAACCACAGACCTAAGAAAATTGGCTATACGGGAAGAAAAGGCAGGTCAGGAAAACACCAGCCAGTGTTATCTGAAGCCAAATGACCTCATCATCCAAGCACCTACACCACACGTAGAAAGCAGCGCGCTTCTGGTAGGGATCTTTACACCAGGGAAGACCTTACACCAGCAGGTCAAAACAGCAGGTACGGGCAGCGGGCATGTGGAGCCAGGACAGCGTGACTGCCATCAGCTGCCAGTGGGAACTAAGGAGGAGAATCACCAGAGAGGCAGAGTGGAAAATGGTTGTCTTCAATATAAAGCAGCTTCCTCTGATTGTTCCTATGAATTACATAAGAGAAATATCAGAACAGTAAACCGTGACTGGCAGTGAACTCTTCTCTAAGTATGCTTAATAGCAGAGAATATATGCATTTCTCCTTGTGTCAATATTCCGCTGCAATAGCTTTTCTCCCGAGGCTTAGAGAAATCCTTCCTCCTCTAATCCTGTTTTCCAGTGACAACTTAAGAACTGAAATGGCAACAATTTTCCATTTCCAGTGCTAATTCACAAATTGCCAAGTTGGTTCCCCCCACACACTTCTACCCCTTCAGCAGCGCTCGGTATTCTCCCAAAGCACAAGTTTGAACTGCTCAGCCCAGTAGCTCCTCAAGCATGGATGGGGAATCACTTCTTTTAAAATTATATGTTTGCTGATTTTTATTTCTCATCTTTGAAAAGAATATTAGTGTCATCTTAGATCTAGGTCACTTCGCTCAAGGCAGTGATGCTTCAGCTCTCCAGCCCTGCTGGACACCGAAGACCAGGCACCTCAGTTTTGCAGAAGAGCAGTTTACTGTAGTTTGCAATAAACAGAACAGACATTAATTAATTTCAAATACTTCTGCTTGCGTGAAAAAAAAGAAGGGAAAAAGAAAAAAGGCAAAGACTTCCACTAATAAATTGGCATTGCCTGTGCTTCTCAATTTATTTGCGTCAGCTAGTAAGCCCCCTAAGCCCGTGCATTCGCAATGGCATCTGGAACAATCACTGTTGTGTTGTTAATTGCAACACTTGCCAATTCTGAATTCTGGTAAATTACAATGCTATTTAATGATTAAATTATTTCTGCACTAACAAATTAGCAACATATACATATATATGATGAGATTTAGGAAGAGGATACATACTCCAGTCTTCATGCATCAGGTTAATTCTGTATGGCAGACATTTTAATGGCAGGTAAGGTATTTTTTTTTTTTTTACCTTTTTTTTTTTTTTAACCTTTTTTTTAATGACTAGTTCCAGTTCCAAACCAGAATACTATTTCATCCCAAAATGGAATACTATACAACCTGAGTCGATGCCTGTGAAAGTCATTGGAATGCTTAGATATATTTATTCTGTATTTTTAGAATAAAAAAAAAAAAAAAGAAACAAAGAAAGAAAACTCTATGCCAACAGCATGACTCAATGTCAATTAAACATTAACACCTCAGGCATTTCCCTTCTGGTTTGATACTCAACTCCACCGATGTAAGTTCAAAGGGAAAAGCTTTTCAAGCCTACATTTAGGCATATAACGTGTTCCTTATGAAATGGAAATCACTTGATCACCTTGTATTAGTGGCTAGTGTAGAAACCAAAATGAACTTGTGTTTCCAAAGGTAAAATACTGTGTTTAAATGCCCTACATAGATATTCAGGCATTTGCATTCTCCTAGTACCCTGCAATTTCACAGTGCTTACTTCACATATTTGCTGTGAAGTGGATTACATGAAAGTGCAGATACATATGAAGGAGGAATCACACACAACTAATTTTTATTGGCTAGGTGTCAGGAGATAAAGACAAATCAGATCTATAATATATACTTATAATATTTCTATAAGAGCAAAACAGTGCTGCTAAGAGGATGGGGTGGGTACTCACATGCACTGACTGGTCATGAAGGGCCCTAAAGGGACAAGACCTTTCCCATTAATGGAAAGTAATAGGTTTCTCCAGCAACAAACTGGGAGTACTGAGGTCACACCCACACACGGACCTTCTCCCCTGAGAAGCTCCTCTTTTCACCAGTATGGACATAGGTGAGGTTAAAGCTAGTCTTTCTGAATAACCCTGAATTTTCCATCTGGTTCAGTAGGAATCTGTGCCTTTAAGTCAGACTCCTAATAGAGTGCAGAATTAGAAAAAAAAAAAAAAAAAGCAAACAAAAAAAAAAGTGAGCATTAAGCATAAAAATCCTTGCATTTAAGGAGGCATATCCCATTAATTACCTGAAATGTTTTTAAGCCTCTAACTATCCCTGACAAATAGATGCTGAAATGGTCTATTGAGCCATAGAATGCTGAAAACTGGGAAGGTTCCTGGGGATAGATGGGAAAAGATTTAATTCAGCACAAGATGGCAAATCATGTTAGAAGAGAAAAGGAAAAAGTATGCACCTGACTTCCACTGTGAATACTCTTCTCAGCAGAAACCCAGCTATCACATAACCTTGAATCTGTGTTTCAAACGTGATTTTTACCTCTGCAATCTAACCATTATCCATCCACACCAAATATTAAGCTTCTGATTAAACTGCACAGATTTAATCCATAGTCCTGCCCTGGCAGAGCTGTTCTATCTTTACCCCATAAAAAGTACACTAAAATTCAAGTATTTCTAAATATTACTGTCCCAATCTTGCAAGAAATACTATAACACAAGAAATAACTGGGTGCACCGAAATAGCAAAATCCATGGCTTGTTGGCTTAAATTGATTCTTTTCTCCTTCATATGTATAATCTCTTAAACCCTGTATTCAATATTTTCTCACACCCTATGAAGTGTTCGTAAAACATACACAGCAACTCCTAACCCATTGCCTGCTCTTTGGCACGAAGCACACTTCAGTACAGAGTAACAAATACCTCACTTTAACCAAAGACCCAGGGAAAAGGGCCATGGCTTGGCCATGGCTGCAGCTGCCTCCAACTGAAGACCTCCCTGCCTGCCTCAACAAAAACATCAGCCAGCCACACCTTTCATTTTTTCTATGACCACTTCCCTTAGCTGGAAAAAGAAAAAAAACCACATCATACTAAACATGGTTTCCAGCCTGAACATGCTTCCCCTTCCCTATTACCAACACTGTGCATACTCCTGGTTTCCTCCAAGTGAGTAATTGCTATACACACACTAACATTGCCAAGTTCCTCGCTGGCTTTGGTGGAAGTCAACAAAAGCAAAGGCCCTCTCCTGCTTCACTGAGGTAAAGAACAGAAGTATGAGGGGTTCACCTTTCCCTAGAAAAGGAACAAATTCTGGGGTGGGGGGAGAATTTGCTCTTGGCTGTGGAGGACGTAGTTCCTGAAAGAATAAACTCAGACTGAATTTACAATGTACACCAGTCATCTGACTAGAGAAATAAATTCCTTGAAACTATGGCAAAGTAACAGTTGTCATCTTCAACTAAATTTGTAGTTGTAACAAAACCAAGAGATCAAAAAATATTTAGAAACTACTGATCACCATTTAAACTTTTTTGAATGCAAGAACTGACCACCAAAGCCCCTTTTAACCAAAAACAGTATAATAAAACTACCACCATGCATCAGGAAATATCTCCATCCCCAAAAAGGGTTGATAAGCCTTTTTCACTTTCCTCCTTTTTCACGCAATTCCAAATTCTCTTGCAATGACAGGTGTCGCAAGAGGAAATAGGGACTTTTCTTTCTCTAATTGGTCTTCTCATTCCAGAAGCAATTTCTAAAGTGTGGAGGGTTTTGTCAGACAGTATTTTTATGTATTATACTTTCATCATTTAAGAAGGTCTTGAATGTTGTGAGGATCATTATTACACGACGAAGAGTGTTAGGCAAAGCTTTTTATCTTGGTTGCTATTAAATGTCCTTTTATTGCTATATCAATCAACTAAATGATTTCCAAAGTCGGGTGTAGAAATAGTATGTTGGTAAAGTGGGCAAAGCTGACAGTGGGTAAAACTGTAATCTGTTTACATCTTTGGACTTGATGGCTTATCTTGCTGGTGAGGCATTTTCCGAAGCTTTTATTATTGTAGTGACTGGAAGACAAAATGAAAATGAGTTCAGAGATCGCCTGGTGTGTACATGACTCCTTGAATATTTTGAAAACCAAAGAGCAACATTGCAAAAAGGGGGCTCATAAAAACAGTGCTAAAGACCTTTTAGATATTTTAACCGTAGATATGGAGAAGATAGAGCAGAATAATATGGTGACCAGAGCAAAACTGTGATGATGCTGATGGGAGGGAAACAAAAACAAGGTGCAAAGAGGATAGAAGAGTAAGATTCTCCATACAGTTTTAGTATGTTAGGTGAGAAAACCTGGATTTTATGTTAAAGACTTCAGATTGAACAAGCATAATCATGCCTTTTTCACACTAATACCATGACCCAGCGTTGCTTGCCTTTAAGCAGCTAGGCACTTCTGTCATTGACTTCAAGCTGAAGTACAATCAGTTTCTTCTATTAGACATGGTTGCTTTCTTTCTCAAAACCTGAATGTTCAGCAAAAAGTAACCAAATGCCATTTATTAACACACTCCATGAAATATTACAGTGCAAAGGAAAACTAAACAACAAAAAAATCCACACTCAGGTGCACTTCTTTAACAAACTGCATTATGCAAAACACTAAATTTATATATGAGCAAGCAAAGCAGCAATTTGAAACAGATGGGTCACTGTTCATAAGAGTTTGCTACAGATGGAAAATTAGCGCAAACACTTTGCCACATCACACTTTGATCAAAACTTTTCACAAAATACAAATAATTTTCTCTTTCTATACTGCTCCATCCTTAGAACAGACATTTTTGCAATTACTTTGCAGTGTCAGAGAACTGTAACTCTCTGAAGAAATGCTCTGCATATACTAAAAATACACAGCTCTGTTCAGAGCCTCCCTCTCCATGAAGAGAAGAACCTCCAAGATCTTCCATGCTCTGCCCGTTCTGTCCAGATATAGAAGATCACTTTCCCGCCACCATACCTGTACGAACAGAAGCCCTCCCATACAGCAAGAGTTTGCAGTAGCCTAAACCATCTGCTTCAGCACAAATAATAATCTCCTGCTATTGCAGGACTGCCCTGGTCCTACTAGCAGTACTCCACTGCCAGCTACTCACTCCACAACAGCAGCCTGTTGACCTGGTGGTGTCTGTGAAGGGTGCACCATCAATTCCATGGTTGGAACAAGGTCTTCGGTGTTGGGTAAGTGCATCTCAGAATGGGGGACTGGTCTCAGGATATCTACACATCTCTGTCTCTCCCAAAACTGTTCCCTTCATCTAAAGTGCTAAGTAAGGTGATTAGGAGCCCTGAAGCGTGCAAAGCCCAGCTGTTCCTCACAATGCAGAAAAAGCCTTCTTTAGACTATTTTGAAAGCTATTATTTTTTTATCTCTTTCCCTTATATATATCACAGACTACATGTTGCTTTTCATCAAGTGCTTTCCATTAAGCCTACTACCACTTTTATCTGTCAATTTTACTGTATATAAAAGTTTCCCCTTACTTCACTGTATAGTTATTCTGTATTTGATTTTATCTTTGCCGGGATAGGATGTCAAGAAAATTTCAGAGAGGGCACCTGCTCTATAAATGAATTAACAAACAGAAATAGCTTTGGAAGATCATAGGTAAAACAGTAAATTATGAGACTCAGAAGTCCACAGTTCTTTTACTCCTCCTAAAGGCAACTCATTCTCTTCAGGTAGTGGTTCAACAGACTGTTCACACACCTCTAAAGTATGGAGGACTAGATGTCTGCCTTTATTTCCCAGGATTTAATGTCATGGAAACAGAGACAGAAATGACAGCACGTGCTTTACAAAATTATTGAAAAACTGCTGAACTGCAAGTTGTATCAAAAGAAACTGCACCCCAGCAGGCAGCAGCCTGCTGGAGCCATTTCCATCACTTTCTCACGCTTATGATAAAGCAATTTTACCAGACCTTGTAGCACAATAATATTTGTATTGAAACACCTCACCACTACACAGAAGCACACGCTACTCTCCTGAAAGTCAAGAAATCAAGGCCAAATTTTACTATCCATTAGCTAGGCATTATTCCTCCAGCTGAAAGAGCATACTATGAGTAGATTCACATTTATTGAGATTCAGTAGAAGTATCAAAGATATGAAAAAAGAGAACGATTTCCACATCAGTATCACTCAGGGGGTACCAGTCAAGTTTCACAGAACACTTCACAGGGCAAGTGTGACAATATGGTGAGACAGGGTGATTTCACTGAGTTCCTCCAGAAACAGAGGCTCTTCTCCTATGCCACATGCAAAGGCATGTGAGAAATGGCCATTTTCACCCAACCACCCTACGACCTACCAGAGAGGTGTGCTGGTATCAGAGGTAGGTAGACACAGAGGTTCACCCTTCCCTCAAAAAAAACCCCAAAAATCCCAAACAAAACAACCAAAAAAAAGGGACAAGCAGAGTCGAAAATGCCCCAGCACCCACTCCCAGCAAGGCAGGAGGGGAAATGCACTCCCATGCTAAGAAAGCCCCACACAATATACCTGAGAAAATTATTTTTCACTGTAATATACAGGCATATAACACTAACAGCAGTAAATGAGTAAACATTATTTAGATTGCCAAGCTCTAACAAGCCTTCGTGCCCTGAAATTGTACTTCAAAGCCAAGTTTGCACAAATTCACAAGGGCAAGGGTATGAAGATGCACCAGTGAACCCGCACTGAGATGAGTAAACATGATAAGAGTCAAGATTTGAAAAGACTTGCAATAACACTGTTTGAATTACAGTGCAATTAGGATTGTGGGTGGGTTTTTAATACATCTTGTCAAAATTTCAGCTCAGGTTAACTTACAACTGTGGCTTTGGAGAAAATAATTCATTCACCATAGTCTTCAGTTTCGAATGAGGAGGAGTCTGCAAAGTCTCAGCCTAATAATTACTTTGCAATTTTTGTATACTGCATATATAATATGCACTCTAACCATAAGGAAACCAAAAACACGACTAATTTGAAATTATAAAAGGAATGATAAGAGGCAGACTATGGCTGGCACCTCAATCTACCCTTAGAAACCATTTCATTTGCAGACAGGGCTATCACGATCTGTTGGAGTGAAATGTTTACTGACTGGATTTTGCAGCCTGCCTTCTACTCTTGTAGCTGCATGTAACAACTGGTGAGCATCTTTCAAAAACCTGTTTGTGAGACTGGGCTGCTACAAAACTAGGATTTTCATAAAATATTCTTAAGGTCACTACACCTTAAGCATACATTTTGTTTGGTTCATGGAATAAAGGTAGGACGAATACTCTGAAATACCCAACTCCACGGCTTTCAGTTCCTAGGTACTGAAATGCTTCTGGTCATGAAAGTAATTTTTGGAAAATACTAGTGAAGCCTTCCCTGAGATGACAGTTTTAGCACACACTGGGCATCTCGCTCTTCCTGACCAGGGAAGCTTTGAGTATAAAACTGCTAACAGATTTTACTTCATAAGATTGATTCCAGTAAGAAAGAATGTAAATTTTGCCTCTTCATTTCTGATGATGCAAATCCATTAGAAACCCTGATATAAAAAAGAAGCCCACTTCTTATAATAATTTAAGTGTGACTGCTCAAAATTTGACACAGTGATAACAAGTGTTATCTGGGCTGCCTCTAACTTCAATTAGATTTGCTCAAAGAATCAGCAATACTTCAACTCATTGCTACTCTCCTTTAAATAAAAACATGAGAGATTCAGGGAAAGAGAAATTTGTATTACACCATTGTATATTATTTTCCATAAAGAATATATGAACTCCTCTAAGGGTACAACACAGAGTTAACACGCACACACGTGTAAACATAGTTTTATACTTTTTTTTTTACATGTATGTGCTTTAAATGCTAACTTTACACCTACATGTGACTTACAATATGCAGAAATGAGATTTTTTTTATTACAATAGCACCACACATCAGTCAAAATTTATTAACTAGTATTTTCTTACAATTCAGCCAGTCAGTTTCAATTATTTATTATTCAGCGTAAAACAGATGCTTTACACTTTTTTTCTGAGATCGTATTTTTCCTGTCTCTTCAATAGGAAGTCATATTTGCTATTCAATTTACTTAACGTGTAAGCTCTCCTGAATCATCAAAATAAGCTGAAGTAGTAGGGAAGTGACTTACATGAATATCAACAGCTCCTATTTTTCACTCTGAGTGACATCCCTATGGAAATGAAAGTATGCTCAAACAGTTGAAAATTAATACCAAAAAGGACAGGGAAAGAAAGGCAAGAGGGCAGACAGTGTACCAGGAGAAACCTCTGGCAGTCAGCAAAACAAGACAAGAAAACAGTAACTAATACAAGAGGGGTATTTTCCTTGGAGCACAGACCCGGGTACGTGCTCACCGGTACTGCTTCCAGTCAGATGGTTTCCTAAAGACAATTTAATTTGGACCACAGCACACCTCTGCTGATCAGCAAAGGAACAATATCCCAGGTCTAAACAGCTGTAAAGAACAGGCAGCTGCAGCCACAGTGCCAGGAAACAAAACTAAATAGTTTAAAAATCAGCTTGCCAAGGCACTGGCTATGCAGTAGCTGAAACAGATGATTCAGCCCAAAAAGGTGTCCCTTCAGTCACCACTAACACCCTGATAAATTATGCCACTGATCACCACAGTAAAAGCCAAGGAAGCGGGAGTTAGTTATTCAACCACTTCTCTGAATGATACGCTGAACCTCATCATTCTTGACCTAAAGTTTTGCTATAAGAAATTAATTTGGTCACAGCAAGGGCATGTTAAATCATTATGGTAGGAAAATAGGGGTCCTGGTGGAGAGCAGGATGACCATGAGCCAGCAATGTGCCCTTGTGGCCAAGAAGGCCAATGGCATCCTGGGGTGTATTAGAAGGTGCGGTTAGTAGGTCTAGAGAGGTTCTCCTCCCCCTCTACTCTGTTCTGGAATATTGTGTCCAGTTCTGGGCCCCTCAGTTCAAGAAGGACAGGGAACTGCTCAAGGGAGTCCAGCGCAGAGCCACAAAGATGATGAAGGGAGTGGAACATCTCCCTTTTGAGGAAAGGCTGGGGGAGCTGGGACTCTAGCTTGGAGGAGACTGAGGGGTGACCTCAGTAATGTTTATAAATATATAAAGGGTGGGTGTCAGGAGGATGGAGCCAGGCTCTGCTCAGTGACGGCCAATGATAGGACAAGGGGCAGTGGGTACAAGCTGGAACACAGCAGGTTCCAGCAGAACGAGAAACTTTTTCACAGTGAGGAGGACAGACACTGGAACAGGCTGCCTGCCCAGGGAGGCTGTGGAGTCTCCTTCTTTGGAGACATTCAAAACCCACCTGGATGCACCTCTGTGTGACCTAATCCAGCTCTGGCAGGGGGATTGGACTCAATGATTCGCGGGAGGGGGCGTGGAAAATCACAACTATTTAACCTTTCTCCAAATTTGTCAGGAAAAAATTTCTTTATGTAATAATAAGGAAAAAAAAAAGGCACAGTTATCCATGCTTATGCGTAAAACAATCCCAGACATAAACACATCTTCACTGGCAAGAAGAGTATGTTCCACTTTTCTGCACAACTCATTACTGACAATGCCCAGAGAAAATCTTTATAATGTTCTGTTTCTCATTTCATGAAGTTTTACAGCTAATGTGTTCTCAGTCAAGAATAATGTAGTGATTACAACAGAGCTCAGTAAGAATATCTGGCAATGTAATACCTACAGAATTTAATAAATTTCTCTCCAACCAGAAGAAAATTATTGATCACCAATTTTTCTGCAAGCTTTAGATCAATTTTTACATCATTTAGCATAAAGTTTCTAGAATTAATGCATGAGAAGGTACAGATAACAAGCTTTGAAAGTAAAAAGATATTGATTTGTGCAACTTTCTATGCTAATTTTAGGATTTGATCACAGCTAATTTAATTTGACTAGTGTTTTTTTGGTTTTTTTTTTTTTTTTTACTTTTAGATATCTACAAAACAACTTGAAGAATCCCTTTGACAATAACTGGAAAAAACTTAATCAGAAAATAAAATTGGCAAAACTTGTGGGTTTTTTTACTCACTTGTGCAGACACGCTCATGCACGGAAACACACACCAGCTTGTTTAGTGACATATTACCTGGAAAATTTTGACAAAAAAGGAAACAGGAAAGATCTGTGTGTAGCTACGGTTCTATTCAAAGTCTCCACTTAAGTTTAATTTGAAAAAAGCCAAAGATGTGATTTTACCTCAGCAGTGTTTAACACGATCGCTGAATCGTTTTGTGCGTTAATTTTGTGCCAAATTAATGCACTTTCCACATCTACATTGGCAGAGCCATGATTTTACACATTTGAGCCTTCGCACGTTTTGGCACCACCTCTCCATTCCTTGGGACACCACTGTACTGGACAAGACTCTCACACAGGGATTTGTTAAAAGCACAATTCCTGATCTAGGGTAATAAGTGTTTGGCAGCCAAATTAAATAAAATCTAAAAACCATCTGGTTTAGAAACTTTAATGATTAATTTTAGGAAGATGTTCTAAAAATGAGGTTATTTTTGGCATAGCATTTATTTATAAGACATATCACTAGCAATCCAGCATTTTTCATACCAGGCTTATAACTACATTTTCCAGTTATCCATCTGGGCCCTTTTCAATTCAGTGGTTTAATTAAAACTCAATGGTATTATCAATCTGTTGCATTTTTCATTTTGATGGTTATTACATTTACAGTACAGCAGGAGTACAAATTAGAGTAAGAAGATAAATCTCATCTTAGAAATTCATTTCTCTATCTTTAGTAACTTTCGTTGTCATAATATTTTCTATCTCATTCATGTTTATAAAACAGTTTTAATAATCTATTTTTTATGACTACAATAAAGGGAAACAGGAAAAAATTATTTTTCAATAGCTTTACGCATCTCACAGGGTATCTCTCATCATTCATTCCATCAGTCTGGTCAACAGATGGGTATCATACTGCAAGGGTGGGAAAAGGTCCATGACAGAGTTGGTATTAAGACTTTACTTTTCACCTCTTAACTCTGTAATTTGGCAGTAAGTAGCCAAGGGACCGAACCAGACAGAGATTAAAAAATAAGCAATTCCCCAAAGAAGAGAATGGTGAAATGAAAATCACAACGCTGCAAGTTACAAGTAGTTTCAGTTAATATTAAGGAGGAGCATAGCTTCAAACCTTCTAAACGGTCCTGGAGGACTCCAGCTTTAGCTTGCAGTATCCAAAGGAGTCAAAGTTCAGGTCACCATTTTGGTTTAAGGTCTTTACTAGTAGAGATTATTTCATACTCAGTTTTCTTAGAATTAGAAAGTTAATTAGAGCAAGCTTTATATGGTGAAAAGGAGAAGGGTAATAAAAAAAAAAAACCATACTTATCAAGTTTGCTAGATAAAAAGTTGACTGAATGGCTGAGCCCAGAGAGTTGTGGCGAATGGAGTTAAGTCCAGCTGGCAGTTGGTCACAAATGGTGTTCCCCAGGGCTCAGTACTGGGACCTGTTCTCTTTACTATTGTTATCAATGATCTGGATGAGGGGATCGAGGATATAGTTAGCAAAACCAAACATTTTTTCAGCATACACCATAATGGGCTCATGAAGAATTAAAGTTTGGACCTTGTTGCTCCAGGATGCTTGGATGTCAGAAGTACAAATTGCATCAAAAAGTACTTTAGAAGATTCATCATGAAACCTCTATCAGAGCTAATAAGGATATTACCCCTAAGGTGCACGCATCACCTCCAGCTCGGGGCTCCATAAAGCTTCAGGCTGTCAGAAGTGGAAGGGGGTGCAAGAAAGGCAGTATTTGCCCTTTTCTTACACAACTTCCCCAGGCAGCCAGCATGGAGATGAGGACAGCCTCGATGGGGCTGTGGGGTTGCTTACTGCTGCTGCTCTCTTGGGTCTTATTTAAAGAAAGTGGAAATCAAGGTTTGCACAAGGTCAGTAAGAAACATACATTTATTCTCACACACATCATCTTCTGGCCTTTCACCAAAGAAGAAACTACTAAGAAGCATTTATCCGATTAATGTTTTCCAGCAATCAACCTGTCCATTGGGATATCACTCGTTAGAAGTTGTGTGTGGATTTGTGGAGTTCATCATTTTTTTTCCGCAGAACTCACACAAAGTCAGTGGAAATTCCTGCTGACTCAAACATTGGATCAGAGACAGCGTTTCCACAAAAGAAGTGGGTATACAGCTTAAGAAAGGAAAAATTGTTCAACTGCTTGGTCAAATAAGATTCTAATTTGGGTGGTGAAGGAGAACAAAGAACGTAGTAAACCCTAATAAGCATCAGGAAGAAAATCATGAAGTCCAAAAAATAATCAGTATCATAACAAGCAATGTCATCTATAACAGGTTTATGGCTAATGTTGGATGTCTGCCTTTAACCATCAGCAGAGGCTTCCTTTGGCTAAGTAACTGTAGCAACGCTACTTAAAAAAAAATGTGTAGGTAACACTCTTTTCAAAAAAACATAGGAAATCTGAATTTTGCAGCTGATCAGTTTTGACACACCTGGCTATCAAAATGCTAAGCCTTCCGTGAAAAGACTGCACTTAGCTGAGAGGAGCCTACCCAGGGTATCTCTTCAAGTTGACATTCCCAATAATGAATTTTAAAGTACCTAGGCAGTATTTATTGTACCCATCACCCTGCCAATGCCCACGAGAGACACTTCTTAACACACACACACACAAAAGTAAGTTCTCACTTCAGAGAACTCACATACATTTAACTCTGAAAAAATGCTGAAAAACAAAACAAAACAAACAAAACCAAAATAAGAATTATAATATTAAATGCACATATAACTGTTGCTGGGTCTTACAGTGGGAGCACAAACTAGTTACCCTGAACTAGATATCTGGAGGCACGGAAGGGCTTGGCACTCCACTTGAATTAACTTTTGATATGAGTCAGACACCCAATTATCCTTTGTGCTGTTGAAAAATCCACCCTCGTTTCTAATTCTTATATTTCCATAAAAGTTGACATCTATTAAAACATCATCAGGTATGCAGTCAAAACAACATAACACTTCAAAAAACTGGTGGTAGTCATGGTTAATTGTCTGGAAAATAGTTCTTTGAAAACTCAATAATAGGAATCAATATTTCAAATGTATCTTCCATATATGTTGAGGTTGAGTATTTACTGGGAGAGCATCAGCTACTGCTATTTACATCAGAAGGAATAAAAGGGAACTACAATACAGTAGCAGCCTATGCTTTATGAGTAGTCTGACTTAAATTGCAAAATTATAATTAAAAGATACTGAAGTACCTTTCAATTCAAAAATACATTTACTCTGTTCTTTAAAAGGGTGCTATCTATACTCTTGAAACAATCCAAATCAAATAGAAGGATTTTACAAGAAAAGTAAATGACTGCCACAAAGCACTTTAATAAAAAGCTAGAAAGAAACACAGACTTATTCCAAATGGTCACAGAAACCAAAAAATGAAAACTATAAAATGATTAAATATATACATAAATTAATACAGATTAGCCTTTAGAATTTACTAGAAAATGTAAAGAAAATGATATGAAGGCTGGGTAGCATGAATGCTAAGAATAATATGAGGTTTACAAGAATATTAGGAGCTAATGGAATCATGCCAACAATATGATTAACTGCCTCATGGGTCCTACTAAAGTCTTCATTAGATAACCTCATCCCATCCCTCTCAGACATTGAGTGATACATTCCTTGACCCGAATTGAACACTTTAGTTTTACCGTGAGCCTGAAGGACACCTGTGCAGCCAACACATGCACAGACACAAAGTACTTCTCACAAGCAGCTGGTTTGCTGCCCAGGCTCCACGGCAGGCACACGCACACATTTCTCACTGGGAAATCCCAGACAGCTTTACGCCAAACACTTTTTTTAAAGCATATTTTTCTCTACCCTCATTTCTGCTGTGGTCATTTCACACAGTCTTGTCAATGCACAATGTGCAGCACTGGCAAAATAACTCTGAGAATTTAGGTATCACACTTCCTTCCCATCAGCAATGACTCCAAACACAGAAGTGTGCAGCATCTTCAACATGGAGGGTAAAAGGAAAATAAAAAGGAAAGATAAATGGGCAACATATCCCTAGGAGAAAAAACAAACAAACAAACCCATACATAAATATATATATATATATCAGTTTCGTTAACATACAAGAAACATAAACCAATATCCAGAATAATATTTGACTCAAAATTGAATGAGAGATTGGAGATGTGGCCTGTGAGGTTATGCCAACTGAACTAAGAGAATATCAAAAATGTGTCTGCGTGATCTATCACTCTGAAATTACTGCAGACAAACTGCCTATTCACACAGAGGAAAACAGCTATGGTTTGAATTAATATTTATTCTTTGTTAACATGAAAATGGTATTTCCTCTTAAGGTGAGGTAATAAAGCAAAAACTGCAAGCGTTTTCTCATCTATTCTTCTACATCTTTTCAAAAGGAAAGGCCACTTAGCAAACATCAGAGATGGAGGTAAGTGGGGATACGCACAGCCCCAGCTGTATCACGCTGCTTGGTACATTAAACTGTTAGCTCAAGGTAATCCCATGTCTCAGATTTAAGTACCATCTCCAGAAAAAGCAGTTCCAAGAACCACTCCTAGATGTTTATTGGAATTTTGTATGGCAGTGAGGGCACCCAAAACTGCCTCAGCTGGTGCCTGTCCACAACTGGTCCACACTAAAGAGGATGACCATGAGTCATCAGCCAGATTAAACAGCAACCAGGGAACTACATAGAGACTTCTGAAACACAGAAAGAAAGCACCCTGAAAAAGGTATAGGAAACAGGATTTTTTTTTTAGGGTTTGGGGTTTTTGTTCTTACAGCAGAGGGGAGAGAGCAGTGGGAAGAGAGCAATGGTGTGGATCTCACCCCAGGGTGGTAGATCTCATGGGGCAGATGGGTGCACACAGGCACAGCACCCACATCTCCCATGGGAGGGGACCCCACACAACTGGGGATGGAGGGTACAAAGGGATGCTTTTGGTGGAGGATGATGATGATTAGAAACTTTTGGGGCTTAGATCTAGAAAGATGTTTATGAATTTATACTAAGTGTCTTGTACTGTAGCTCAATTGGTGCATTGCTGATAGTAGTCTTGAACATACAGTTCACCGAATGCTGGTTAATTATGTCCCATAAACAAATTAAATGGATTGATCCTGTTTTGATTTCTATTATTTGAGCAGCTTCTCACTGCAGTAAGCAGGTGTCATAGCTTTCCCTGGCTATCTTCCTGAAAAACTGAGAAACTTGGTATTGTCCACAAAATTTCACTCTCAAATACTTTATCAGTAGTTCATGCACTCGTAGGAAATTACTAATGGCTAATTACTAAGAAATGATGATGGAGAAGAGGATCTCCCTTGATTTTAGAGGGAGTAAACCACCTTGACTTGAGAAAAACAATGCCATGTTGAGTTTAAGCAAGCCTGACCACTCTAAAAATACATAAAAGGTCACTATGGTTCTGGGCAGCTAATGAGTTTTAATAAAAAGTTTCACAACTTCAGTTAAAAATCTCCTATTAGAATAAGCAGAGGCCTGAAAAAACTACTATACCACGGGTATTCTCTAGAGAAACCACAGATAGTCTCAGTAAGGTCAAAAGGCACTCACAACAGCACAGAAAACAACCATCAAGCCACACAGCAGGAGGACAGTTTGCTACAACAGCAGCAGTTAGCATCTCGCAACTGGTTATAGTGAATGTTACTCTTTTTCAGCTGCAAATTCTGTTTTCCCTCAGTTCCACTAAGCTTAGGTAAACTATGTACACTATGCACCAGTTTAACTCTCTGCTGACTGCTCCCCATAAAGAGCATCTGTAGCCAAAGCCATGAATTTAGAGAAGTGGGGAGGAAAAAAAAAATATAAGGAAAGTATTGTAACAGAAGAGTGACAATTACATTCCTTTTTATTGATGACCCTGAGCATGGAAACGTGCTGACAAACAATCCTTCTCATACTATCACAGCCCTTGGCACAGTATGTCCTACAGGACCACTAACCTTCATTTCACTGTTTTTCTTCTTTTCCAAGCTGATGCAGAACCTCACGGGGACGGGGGAAGATCCAGGTGAGAGCAGGTAGGAAACGGGGCTCGGGTTAGCAGTGCAGGGGCAAAAGAGAGAAGCGAGATCACAGCTCTCCAAAGCTCCCACTCTTGTACTTTCTTTGAAAGTACCAAAAAACTAGGTGGTTTCATTAAAATCAGGAAAAATTAGGATAGCAAATTGCCCTCACTAGTTAGCAATACGCTTTGGAAGAGCCACTGAAGCCACGTGGTAGTGATCTCTTTCTGGAAACGAGATTTATAGAGGAGTCTGTATGTTGAGACGGTGGAGCCAGATCTGAACTGAGAGAAGTCAACTGGCAAAAGATATTCCCTGGAAGGTAAATGTGTTTTTTTCATTCTATGGCCTTTCAGCCTTATGTTAAATTTATGAACTTTTATGTTCTGTTATATTTTTCAGTGTTCAGCTCAGAAAACCAGAGTTGTGACACAGAATGAAAAAAATCCCATAAAATCAAAAAGCATAAAAAGAGATTTAACTGTCTCCTCCTAATTTCTTTCTTCTCTCTGGGATAAATCTTTGATTCAGCCTGAACGGCTCAGCTATTCTCCAGCGTTGGCAGGATAAATGCATACCTGCTAAACATGCTGCATAGCCCAAAACAAACACAATCCAAGGCCAGGGCCTCCCTGCCCACCCCACCAGTGACTCTGTAGACAATGGAGATCCAAGGCTTCTCCAGAGTCTCTACACTGCCTGTGCTGCTGCTGTCCATAAATGCCCACATGAGTTCAGTACCAATACCACATCAGCTCCATCTGATCCACCTTTGATAGCCGCAAAGTGCTGAGCCCTAATATATGACCATATGGTGGTCAACATTATTCCACTATCAAGCTATCACACACACAGAAAAAAAAAGTTTTGATGAGGCCAGACAGGTCTGCCAAACAAAATCTCTGTCTAAAAATCTTCTCAAATTACAAAAAAAACCCCCCACATACTTTATTTAGCTTTGGTTGTTCTTCTCTCCAAAAGCCGTGAGCTATAAATCTCTCCAGAACAGAGCCCATTAAGGCAATCTCTAACAACCCATAACCCCGGTGGTACCACCCAGCTGTCACCACCATACCTATTCAGGATTTATATAATGTTCTTGGAAAAAGCAGGAACACAGTACCTGGGGTTTTGTTTTTCTATCAGAAGAATGCAAGGCTAGAACATAATTATTATGTTTAGAAAAATGAGACAAGAGCTACACAGTAGATATTTTATCTATCACCCCTCCTGGTTTCAAACTGAAGGGAAATCAGCCAGCCTTAAGAAAAAGACTCCAAAGTGGGAGTTACAATGAACAGGAAAAAATGAACCCCTGAAAATTAGGCTTTAGAAGTTTGTAATCTTCAACTACAAAACTAAACTTCATCCTTCCTTCCTCTCATAATTTTATTCTAAGCAGCTGTGATAATTGGAGTGATTCCTTAAACCTACACCTGAACCACAGAATGTTAGGGTTTGGAAGGGACCTCCAAAGATCATTGAGTCCAACCCCCTCTGCCAGAGCAGGACAAAACTAGGGCAGGTCACTCAGAAATGCATCCAGACAGGTCTTGAAAGTCTCCAGAGAAGGAGACTCCACACCCTCCCTGGGGAGTCTGTATTGCTATACTGTACCCATGCCCATTTTAAGAAAACACATTTCTCTGTTTCTTTTATATAGGCAGAATACATAGAGAATATCTATTTTACTTGGGTTTGAGGAGAAAACGGAAAACAGCATCAATATTTAACTTTAATGTCAAAAACCAAAATTCTCTTTCAGAGAGCTTTTCAGAAACTCGAGTCCTGCTCTTCAAGAGGAGGAGGCTGGCAGCATCCAATATTGGAAAAGCAGTTTCAGCTTCCGAAACTCCATTCTTGTTCTCCTCATCACCTGCACATGGAATAATTTCATTTGGTTTTGTTACATAAAAAATGACGCTGCCCTCATTTCTGAATAGAATCACTAAAATACTGATTAGCCATACAATTTTAGAGTGAAAACATGACTTGAACAAGACCATATACAACAGGAAACCAAAAGACCGGGTTACTGTTTTTTCTGATTAATTTTTTTCTGTTCTCCTTCTATTGCACAAGAACCTCTCAGATCATGTATGTTTTCTCTTGGTGCTGTTTACAGTCCAGTCCAGCTTTTGTTAGAGGATGCTAAACCTGCTGCCAAAGGTGCACTTGGCAGCACAGAGTGACTGTGAATGAAGTTGGGCCAAGAGCACCTGAGGCACACGGTTCTAACACACTGAGGTCTTCACTGCTGTGAAGCAAATATGAAGCAACAGTTTGGGGCATGTTTGAATGGTCCTGACTCTTATGATGTCACCCAGCAATACAGACGATGCTGTGAAATGCACAGTCCTCTAGGTTTGCAGAACAGATGGAGCCTTAACATTTACTGGAGACTCCGGTTACACAGCTTCTCCATCTTAAATAATTTATATGATCTGATCATATGGGAGCTTCAGCTGTGGAAACAGATGATGCTGAAACAAGATCTGATCCCAGCTGTTCACTTACCACTGTTCAAAACCTGGGAAAGGTGAACAGGTCACGCGGCAGCCCACAGCACTTAGAGGCATGGGACTTTCATCCCCTAACACTTGTTTACTGCATTTAACACCACTCAGCATAGGTTTGTGGTACACCACATTTGCTTCAACTAATCAACTTCAACTTAATTTTGTTCTAAAACCAAGCAAAAGATTTCCCCAAATCACAGTCTGGATCTCTACAGATGAAGATATGTTAGGCAATCACTGTCTATGTTATCATTAAAATAGTAAAGTAAAAAGTAGTAGCTTGCTCTTAAGATAAAATATTTACAAATGGATAACAGTGCTTCTGCAGAACCAGAGCTGTAAAAAGGACCCCAGGTTTAAATACACTGAGAAGAACCTCTAGGCTGAAAGCAGCACTGCTGCTGACTGTCGGGTTGTGCAATGCTGCACAGGGAAGCGTGGTGCAGGGACACCCCGGGCTGTGGATGCTGTTAGCCCCAGCACCGAGCAGAGCAACCACAGAGCAGTGCACATTTGTATTTACAGAGCCACAGAGGAAGAAGATTCAAGTGAGGAAGCAGCACAAGTACATTATCTAAATCAGCCTCAGAAGTACAAATACCATCCCATTCTTAGCATGCCTTTTTAGACAGCTGAGGCAGCCTGAAAACTCCCTCAAAACCATTTACGAGAAGCATATTAAAGTAAACCAGCCTCGGTTCAGCTTACTTTAATATTCCAGACTAAAAACTGTTTTATAAAAGCTGATTCATGAACAGACCAAATATTGCTGTTCTGGGATGCACAACAAAGAGCAGGGCAGATGGTCAGGGGTGGCAGCAGCTTCGCTCATCTGATTTTAATCCATCACAACAACTCTGTCAGAGCCCTCAAGTCACGTGTGTTTCACTTACTCACTTGTTCAGTTCATGCAAGGCATCCAAAAAAAGCCCGCTGAACAAGATGTACAGCTCATAGTTACTATTCAACCCTGCCAGCGTTCCTGGTTTTTTAAACAAGCCTGGAGAAATGAATTTGCTCTTGGCTGAGAGAACCTCTGCCAGGCTTTCCATCCCAAACGTGTTTTAATCGGATCACTGCTAAAACTTTTCAAAAAACAGTATTTAATGAAAACAAACAGATGTATAACTGCTGAATGTCACTGTGATGTGTCATCACCAAGTTTTAATAGCAAAAGTAAAAAAAAAAATTGAGAGTTATGACAAAGAAATATGGTTGCTATAGAAGTCCAGCTTCCACAGACACAATCTTCCCAGTGGAGAGGGAAGAGCTGCTGCACACAGACCAAGCAGACACTCATGGCAGCACCCGCTGCATGCTCACCCACGTGTGGGCTGCTCTCCTCCATCCCCCTGCCCCTACGCACCCGCAGCCTCCTCCTACCCTCCCATTGCTCATCCTCACAACCTCTGCCGCAGGGCAGGTCCCTTCTCAGACAGCTGATTCAATAGAAACCCCTTAAAAATCCAGAAAAAAATATGTATCATTTCCATCACGACGAGCTATCTGAATCAACTCATCCAGCACAGTCACCCAGCCTGACCTGCTGAGTGGAAACCTCTGCCTGGAGGACACAGCTCCCCCTGGCAGCAGTTCTGCAAGTCCACGCTGTACCTCTTGCATAAACACACCCGCTTAAAAACATCTGAGCTACCAGTGGAGGCAGCTTCTCAGGAGGATAACTCCACTTAGAGCAGGCGCTGCTTATACAAATGAGCAGAGGAAGGGAATCTGGAGAGGTACACTGGGGATGCAGTCAAAGAGATCACAGACACCAGATCCTTTCACCCAGCCACATTCATGCTTCAAAATACCTGCATCTAAGACTCTAATTTCTAAGAATAAAGCTGAATAAAATGATCAATGGTTTCTCCCTCTACTTTCCATAGGAAAGCAAAGCAAAGAGCCTGTCTAAACTTTCTTTCCTTCCCTAATGAAACTCTTATTGATTTTTCATTCTTGTGAATCATTGCCTTGCAGCAATTTCTTTTAGCCACAGGTTCTCACATTTAATTTGTATGTATGCTTAAGGGAAAGTTTATCAATAGAGTCTCCAGAGAGATACTAAAAGGGTTTTATGAGAAAGTTATGAAATTTTACATGTGGCATTTACCAACCTACTTTAAAAAAAAAGCAAGCCCAGAATAATGCATGACATTAACAATCAGCAGTTTCATGTAACATCCTATGCCACCTCCATTCTGCTGTCAGTGCATAAAGAGAACAGTAGTCAGACTGCATAGATTTATGTTGATAAAGAGCAAAAATAAAAAACCACCACAACAGAAATTCATTCGGATATATGGATCTTCCCACATGTTAATAGCTACCTAAAGAAAAGCACACCAGAACACGTGTATGCATCCAAAGGACACCAGGATCGTCCCTGGCACTAAAATATATATTTAGGCCAGGCATAAAGAAACCCTTAGGATTTAAAAAAAAAATTTTGAAGGAAAAAAAAATAAAAAAGAAAGGCTCTCTATCAGCAGTATACTAACAGAGAGCTTTGCCAATACTATCAAAGACATAAAAAGAAACAAATCTCTAGTAATTTATTCCTAAGCTAAAATTTCCCAGCTGCTTCAATTGCTATTTACATTGGAAAGAAAAATTAAAATGGTATGGACCTTTTAGTTCTCTTTCATGTAAAGTATGCTAATCGCACTAATCAATGGAGGAAGCAAATTTATGATCCAATGGCATCATCCGGGATAAAGTAATTCAACTATTAGCCAAGTTCATATCCAAGAAAAGGAGATAACATTTTGCTTAAAAGTCAATATTTTGCATTGTGATTCATATTGTCTAAATGGCACTGTCCACAAGTAAAAAGGATTGGCTCAAATTGGTTCCAGAAAACCTGAAAGCAAGGATCTTTCTCAAAGAAAGGCTTCTAGGGAGGAAAAAAAGAAAAAAAAAATAAATTCAAGTCTGTTGCTTCATCAGTCAACCACCCAGTCAGTATACCTGTTGTCCTTGAGAGGTGAAACAGGAAGAAAGCTTGATGGAAATCACTTTCTCATTTTCTCATGCATCTGCCTTTTTGTTAAAGCATCGACTTACTAGTACTATCCTAATGGTGATATACAATTGTCCTTAACCATTTCCCAAATTACCCGATTAAAGAAGGAATTAAATAGGATTAGCTACCTAATATCAATTAATATCCCCCAGCCATGATCTATAGCAGAGCCTGCAGTGCTCTGGCCATGCAGCTGAGAACAAAGCAGAGGAGAGAGAAGAGAAACCACTGTTGGTCACGAGGATCAGACTGGAGAACAGATTTCGCAAGAAGGTCAGACTCACAATCTCAAGAGTGTCAAAGGAAAAAAAAAAAAAAAGACCCTGAACTGCAAAGGACCAAGCACTGGGTGAAGCTGAATGAGATTACTTATGTGGGAGACTCATTCCACCACAAAGAGAAGTGGCAACATCAGCACAAGGCGCAAAAAGGAGACTTTTACAGAAATAAACAGATTAAAAAAATTCATCTGTTGCTTGTGACAACTAGGTCTTCTCCTTCAAAAATGATTAAGAACTATAAGAAATTATATTGGGATGAGAAAAGGTTAGGGAAATCTTTAAACTCTCACAAAATAGCCAATACCAAAATACCGAGATTAAAGGAAAGAACATTTATAAAATCCTACATGAAGCAAACGTGAAAAGGTTGCTCAGTTACAAGATAACTGAGTAATGTAACCTTTCAAAGCAGCAACAAAAAGCGATTAGACCATCCCTTGGATTGAAAATGATTGATTATTACTGCTAATATTGGAATTGAAGATGACTGTAATGCTTTTTATGTAATTGCTTTATTGAATGCTGCATAGCTTTATTTGGTAATATATTCAGAACATATTTTGAGAGTTTACCATTTCTCCAGCTCCTGATACACTAAGACACACAGCCACATAGTTACAATACATTTATCCCAATAATATTGTATTGAAAGGCATATACTAAGGTTAGCTCCTGACCTTTCCATTAAGGTCTATGGGAAATCTCCTGCCTGCAGAATCATCTAGTAGATTTGAGTACCAGCAACTTTCCATCCTCTGCATCTGTTTATTGGTTTATTCCATTAACTGTATCAAAATACCTTAAATGTGATTTGGGGCCCTGTGTGATGCACTAATTAAATCATTTTGAGGATTCTGAAAGCTGGATCATCTGTTTAAAAAAAAAAAATCAATCAAGGACAAGTAAATCACAGTGAATAAGATGAATAAGTAAAACTCTATTTTTTTAATATCAGAGTATGCTAAAATTCTAAAATATCTATAGGCAAAGAAGAGATTTTATGGGTTTTGCCTTTGTTTTAATTGAAAAAACAGCCCTCAATATTTAAATGTAACTGCATAGAATTACATTTTCTCACTTGCTTTTCAATTTATTTGATCTGTTATCCCCTAGTGTCACACTCTGCATTTTTTGAGAGAGTTCTAGCAAAGGTCAGTAGTCAATTAGCCATCAATAAATACCCGAGAGTGAAAATTTTTGGCTGCCTGAGCTCCTATTACTAAACCAAGAAGCATGTTTGAAAGCTCGTAACAAAAAGCATGAAGTACTTTAGAGTGTTCCAAACAGAAATATAATGTTACCTTTAACGCAGTAAGTATGAAAAATATCAAAGAAGTTGTGTAATGCCAAGCTTTATCATCTATTGCACACGTATATTGACTTAACTGAGACATGCTCACTTATCTACAAAGCAAAAATTGGGTTTTAAGTACTGTACTTTGCAAGACCCTTAGGGCACAATAACATTACTGTCATCATTTACTCCAACTTCCCTGTGTCCCATTTGATCCATCTCCAGTCTTTTCAAAACACTGCAACTACATGTCTATTTCTGCCACTACACCAGTGTCCTTGGCTAGATGGCAACACAATTATACATGGCTGATACAAATACAGACAAAAATAATGCATATACACGCACATAGACACTAACATGTCAATGACAGTCAACACACAGTGTAACTTTCATATCAGTGCTACACATACACGGACACACTTGGCTTTCCCCCACACACACACTTTTTTATGTTTGGAACCAATTTGAAAAGTAAGGTTTTCTTGGCAATTTGCAGAGAAATGCAGAAGATAGAAGACTGACATTTCCTTAAGAGAAAAGTGTGATCAATAATAGTCAAAGTTTGGATAAACCCTCATTATCGGATTTCTACAACTTCAAAACGAATACGTGTCGGCCACCTGTTAAGCGCAGACACAACTTCACACGTTCTGAGCTCACTGCTGACAGTGAATAAAGCTAAATTTGGGGATACACAGCTGCAGAATCATGAATTTTCACATTAACAATGGTTTACGTCAAGATACAACTACGCTTGAGTTATGAAATATTTAATGCTAGATGTACTGAATTAGTTTAACTGAAAATATCGAAAGCTTAGGTAAATTACCAATTCTAGGCATGCGGTGCACACGTTTAATAAACAGAGCTGCAAACAATTTATTGGAATTCATTTTTCCTTCTGCTTGAATACAGCATTACTTTATTAACACAGGCAAGTATATTAAGGGAACAGCAATAAAAACTTTACAGAAGCACTGCCTTATGTGCACCATATTTAATAAAGGAAAAGTTCCTGGTGTTTTATCATTACAGCCTTCTTTTAATCCTTGTCTGTAAAAACTCCAATTCTGTATTCCATCCAGGCAGCTGCTTCAAAACCATGCAGCTAACACACATCAGAATTTATCGAATGTACAGAAATAATTTTTCTACGTCCAGTGTCTCCACTGGGAAGATTTTCAGTAGCTAGAAGAAAAGTGCTTATTTTGCTTAAAAGCAACTGGGTGATAAAAATCACCTTAATTAATGAGTCAAAAGATCTTAAAGATGTCAAAAGTACCGATTTTATTTTTGTCTTCAGCAGCTTCAAACTTGTGAAATTTATGGTTATAAATGTCATACTGTAGAGAAGTAAAACATGTCTTACACATAGGTAGATATTTTTAAACTATTGATATTTTTGAAGGTCTTTGGATCTCAGGGGTGATAAAATAAACTCCTGAGGACACCAATCAGTGAAAAAGTGAAGGTGATAATACAATAAATGCCAAATAACCCCTCGCCCTGTATTTAATCACGTGGCTGACACTGTCAGCCATGTTTCATATTTCTGTTGACCTATTCAACAGGTCAATAAAGACCTAATAAAGACTTACTAAAGAACCTACCTTATAATTTTTTCAAGTATATAAAAAATGTAATACTTTAAAAGTCAGGATTTTTCAGCAAGTCATATGGTGTGAACTATTATTCCAAACAGAGCATAGGAACACTTCAATTTGCTGTTGACTCTGCCAAGGAATACAAATCCTTTCATTACCACTCCATTCTGTACAGGGTATAAACATAACTCTGAACTTGTCTGCAGTTACTTGGGCTGTGCTTCCCCTTCTCCAAGTCTTCTGCTGAAAGTTTGACAGCACCGCTTTATAACGAGACACACGGAGCTTTTAAAACCAGATCCTGTGGAATACAGTGAGCAGGGGAAAAAAATATATATATACATCAATGAGCAGGCAAAGCCAAGCAGCAAATATACTGCCTTAAGATAAATAATGTAGGTTTCCTGGTCCTTTCCCTGGGAACAGTTGGGTACCAAGACGTACAAGCTGTGGCGCGGCAGCAACGTGGGCTCCGCGTTCGAGGCGTTGGGCTGGCTCCTCTTTGAACATGCACCCTTTCAAGTGAAATTAATCACTCTCTTTATCACTCCTGCAGCATCTGGAGCCATAATCATTACCCAACTGCTGAGAAAGAAATGAAACCACTAATCGCACGGGGAGTAGGGCTTAGCGTGCAGAGCAGGAAAGTTTTTATTAAGTTCTCATTTGAAAAGTGATTTTTCATGGCTAGCCTTTCAGGACATGCCACAAAAAAAGCTGGATGTACTTCAGCAACTGTCTACAACTCATCCCCCAGCATCTAGAACTAATATATTTAGAAGCACTATAACAAGGTTTTAACATGCTTTTCCAAATTTAGCTCTGTAATCCTAAATCACTGTTATGCACAAGTATGACACGGAGATGCATTTAACCAGAAACTTTAAAAGGTCTCTGGAAGAAGGAACAACAGAAGCCAACCAAGTGGTAGACATCAGGCAGTGTAATCAACAGTAAGGTCCAGCTGCTGCCTCTGGATTCACACTGCACTCCTCCCGATATCAGCAGGAATTCCCTAAGCAAACTGAAGCTCATGCATTTGAAATTCCTGTAGGAAATGGGGGATTTCATCTTATCTGTCCACTAGCTGGAAGTGGTTAAAATAAACTATATGAACACTGTGTCAATAATCTGGATTACCACGAAATATCCCCCATCCCTTCTAACTTCTCCATTTCGTTTTCCTAGCTTTTAGCTTTTTTTTTCTTTTTTGAAGAAGAAGAAGATAGAACACAAATATATTTTGAAAAGAAAATAAAAGTAAACTGATGACAGCAGGACTATTCTCATACATACTGAGGGGGGGAGGGGGGGAATAATCCAGGGAAATACAGGTATCAGTGGGCAGACTACCCAAAACTCATGTCCCTGGAGTCAGCTGCATTATCTGCATACTGAGAACAACCATATGCATCTTAAGGATTCCTAATACAATTTTGTGTGTTTTCATCCATAGTAATTGTGCTCTACACAAAAGCTGAATGAGAAAATGATTACCTCTATATTCAATTAAGTGGCAAAGTGAAACTCTTATTCCTAACTAACTTAAGACATAATTATTTAAAAAATCAACCTGCAGGCTT
The DNA here is from genome assembly GCA_033439905.1 of Ceryle rudis. Lineage (NCBI taxonomy): Eukaryota > Metazoa > Chordata > Aves > Coraciiformes > Cerylidae > Ceryle > Ceryle rudis. Next base: position 44,855 of record JAAGNO010027714.1, read on the forward strand.
CTGAACAAGGGCAGCAGAATAATTAAATCTAGTACTCCTGAAACAGGCTGAGAATGTGATCATCCATTTTTAATGCTCTGCCTATACGTAACAACAGAAATCTTTCCAACAGCTGCATTCAATTAAAAAAATATTAACCCCAAGGAAAAAGTACAAAAACATCCCCATCTGTTTTTCTTGCCACTCACTGTGCTTCTTTTGTGAGTGAAATATGTACAACAATACAATCCAACAAAGTTGAATGAAAAGCACCACAATTCCAATAATAAGCTATCTTTTTTTATTATTTTTTTTAAATGAACAATTTAAAAGAAAGCACTTTTGCAGATTTTCCCCTGTGACCTGCAGCTCTGTTCCCATAGTAACTATTGAGGAAAGAAAAGGATAAGACGCCCAACTTATACTTTTCCCAATACCAACAAAACCCAGAAAAAAGCACCTTATTCTAAAAAACTATTATTCTCAGGAAGGGAAGAGGGACATTAAAAGATTAGTGTGAATCTCCTGTGTAATCTAGTTTAAATCACCACCTACTGAACATCTGATGTTGGTTAGACAAAGATATTTGTTAAAGCATGTAGTCTTTGTGTAAAAGAACTATTGAAATAGTTTTGCAAGCCCAACAATAACAAAATTACCAGGCACGCACTGTAAAAGCTCACATCCGAACTCAACAAGTGCTGCCATCAGTCTACAGCCAGGTTGCCACACAGTACTTATCTCCATGGAGGAACTATTATCCTCACACCTATGAAGTGTTAATTTTAACATGTATTTCAGTGTCATTTCAGTTCCTCCTTTGCTTTTAATTTGCTTTGCTTTTGATTTGACTGATACAGTGATTCTTTCCTTAGACAGTACCACCAAGAACGTTTCACTGATGTCTTGAAGGTCCTACAGGAAGCCAGAGCTAGTAAGAACACAGCAAGTTTTGCGGTCAAGGAAAAATGGCACCAGTTTAAGCATTTCAGCATCTCTGATTACACTTCCCAAACTCCTCCGGGAAGAGTATCCAAGTCTCTGACACTAGATAACATTCTCTGTGTCAGAGGGGCAGGTTCTTCAACCATGTCCAATACACTGAGCTTTCAGTGCTGTGGGTGAAATATAAATCCAGAAGCTATGGTGTACAGGACGCAGTTGGAGATCCAATGGGCTGCTGTGGCACATTTATAGCAGCAGACCTCAAGCACCTGGAGGAAAGACCAGGCTGGAAGATGAGCTTCTAGGACAGGAAAGGTTCTTCAAGAAAGAAATGGAGCTCTTCTCATGTACATTTGTCTGGTTCTCTGACAAACTCACCACTGTTTACTTACTTCCTGAGGACACAAGTTCCCCATCAAATCTGAAAGGTCACACCCACCTAAATGTTATATGCATAACCACTGCAGAGGGTTTAGAAAGTAAGGCAACAGATGCATCTCCATGACTCAAAGACAAGTTGGACTCAACTGTTGAGAAACAAGACCAGACAAGGATACCATATCACAACTGGAATGGTAAGGGTGAAGTAACAGAACCATATGTAATAAAATTGGACATGTGTGGAACAAAAAGGTGAATACGTAGATATGAAAAGGGTAAGGAACAATAAGGAGACAAAAACAAATATGCAGCAATCCGAGACAACTGCACTCCTCTCTGAGGACATATGAGATTAGCTTTGAGATCACCCTTAAATCTTCTCAAGTACCAGTCATTGAAATCAGCCACTATATTAAGTTTTGCCACTAACAAAATTTTGCAAAACAACTTTCTCCAAAGCTTCAAGAATTATTCTCTTTTTAAAGTTTAGCCAAAATAAAAGCGTAATTTA